>CAUYQU010045232.1:0-89651 GCA_963574635.1 Cheracebus regulus | reverse complement strand
TGTGTGTGTGTGTGTGTGTGTGTGTGTATGTGTGTGTGTGTGTGTGTGTGTGTGTGTTTAACCAAACTGCTTTAAACGTTTGATAGAATTCAGTAGTGAAAACAGCTGGGCATGAGTGAGTTCTCTTTTGGGGACTATTTTAAGTTACTAACCCAGTCTTTTTGCTTCTTGCAGGTCTATTTGGACTTCATTTCCGTGTGTGTGTGTGTGTTTAACCAAACTGCTTTAAACGTTTGATAGAATTCAGTAGTGAAAACAGCTAGGCATGAGTGAGTTCTCTTTTGGGGACTATTTTAAGTTACTAATCCAGTCTTTTTGCTTCTTGCAGGTCTATTTGGACTTCATTTCCGTGTGTGTGTGTGTGTGTTTGTATATAGCTTTTTAAAGTTTCAATAGGTTTTTGGGGAATAGGTGGTGTTTGGTTACATGAGTAAGTTCTTTAGTGGTGATTTCTGACACTTTGGTACACCCATCACCTCAGCAGTGTACACCGTACCCAGTGTGTACTCTTGTATCCCCCACCACCCTCCTACCCTTTCCCCTGAGTCCCCAGAGTCCACTGTATCGTTCTTATGCCTTTGCGTCTTCAGCTTAGCTCCCACTTATGAGTGAGGACACACAATGTTTGGTTTTCAATTACTGAGTTACTTCATTTACATAATGGTCTCCAATTCCATCCAGGTTGCTGCAACCATTATTTCATTCCTTGTTGTGACTGAGTAGTATTCCATGGTATGTATATGTGTATGTGGGTATATATGTGTGTGTACAAATGCATATGTGTGTATATATACACAGACACACATATACATACACACCACATTTTCTTTATTCACTTGTTGATTGATGGGCATTTGGTCTGGTTCCATATTTTTGCAATCACGAGTTGTGTTGCTATAAGCATGTGTGAGTGTCTTTTTTGTATAATGACTGCTTTTCTTGTGGGTAGATATTCAGGAGTGGGACTGCTGGATCAAATGACAGATCTACTTTTAGTTCTTTAAGAAATCACCACACTGTTTTCCATAGTGGTTGTTCTAGTTTACATTTCTACCAACAGCGTAAAAGTGTTACCTTTTTGCCACCTCCACACCAACATCTGTTATTTTTTTGTTATGGCCATTCTTGGCAGGAGTAAGATGGTATCTTATTGTGATTTTGATTTGCATTTCTCTGATCATTAGTGTTACTGAGCATTTTTTCGTAGGTTTGTTGGCCATTTGTATATCTTTAGAGAATTGTCTATTCATATCCTTAGCCCACTTTTTGATGGGATTTTTTTTTTTCTTGCTGATTTGAGTTCCTTGTAGATTCTGGATATTAGTCGTTTGTCAGATGTATAGATTGCAAAGATATTTTCCCCACTCTGTGGGTTGTCTGTTTACTCTGCTGATTATTTCTTTTGCTGTGCAGAAGCTTTTTAGTTTAAAGTCCCATCTGTTTATCTTTGTTTTTATTGTGTTTGCTTTTGTGTTCTTAGTCATGAAGTATTTGCCTAAGCCAATGTCTAAAAAGGTTTTTCCAGTGTTACTGTCTAAAATTTTTATGGTTTCAGGTCTTAGGTTTAAGTTTCTGATCCATCTTGAAGTGATTTTTGTATAAGGTGAGAGATGAGGATTCAGTCGCATTCTTCGACATGTGGCTTGCCAATGATCCCAGCACTGTTTATTGAATAGGGTATCCTTTCCCCACTTTATGTTTTTGTTTTGTCAAAGATCAATTTACTGTAACTAAGTGTTTGGCTGTATTTCTGGGTTCTCTATTCTGTTCTATTGGTCCGTATGCTTGTTTTTATACAAGTACCATAATGTTTTGGTGACTATGACGTTATAGTTTAAAGTCGGGTAATTTAATACCTCCAGATTTGTTGCTTAGTCTTGTTTTAGCTCTTTTTTGGTCCCTTATGAATTTTAGGATTTTTTTTTACTAACTCTGTGAAGAATGATGGTGGTATTTTGATGTGAATCGCATTTAATTTGTAGATTGCTTTTGGTATTATGGTCATTTTCACAATATTAATCCTACCTATCCATGAGCCTGGGATTTGTTTCCAGTTGTATGTGCCATCAGTGATTTCTTTCAGCATTGTTTTGTAGTTTTCCTTTTAGAGGTCTTTCGCTGCCTTGGTTCAGTATATTCCTAAGTATTTTTTTTCCAGCTATTGTAAAAGAGGTTGAGTTACTGATTTGATTCTCAGCTTGGTCACTGTTGGTGTATAGTAGGGCTACTCATTTGTGTACATTAATTTTGTATCCTGAAACTTTGCTAAATTCATTTGGTTCTAGGAGATTTTTGAAGGAGTCTTTAGGGTTTTCTAAGTATATACCTTTATCAACAGTAACAATGTGACTTCCTCTTTACAAATTGTGATGCACTTTATTTCTTTCTCTTGTTTCATTGCTCTGGCTAGAACTTCCAGTACTGTGTTGAATAGAAGTGGTGAAAGTGGGCATCCTTGTCTTACTCCAATTCTCAGGGGGAATGCTTTCAGCTTTTCTCCCTTCAGTATAATGTTGGCTGTGGGTTTGTCATAGATGACTTTTATTACCTCAAAGTATGTCCCTTCTATGCCAGTTTTGCTGAGAGTTTTAATCATAACGGGATGCTGGATTTTGTCAAACCTTTTTCTGTTTCTATTGAGATGATCATGTGATTTTTGTTTTTAATTCTGTTTATGTGGTGTATCACATTTATCAGCTTGTAGATGTTAAACCACCTGTGCATTCATGGTATGAGACCCACTTGATGATGGTGGATTATCTTTTTAATAAAGATTCATGTTGGAGTCAGCTTACATTTTGTTAAGGATTTTTGCGTCTGTGTTCATCAGGGATATTGGTGTCTAGTTTCTTTTTTTGTTATGTTCTTTCCTGCTTTTGGTATTAGGGTGATACTGGCTTCATAGAATAATTCAGGAAGGATTCCCTCTTTTCCTGTCTTTTGGAAGTGTGTTGATAGGACTGGTACCAGTTCCTCTTTGTATGTCTGGTAGAATTCAGCTGTGAATCTGGGCCTGTATTTTTTCTGTGTTGACAATTTTTTTTATTACTATTTCAGTCTCACTGCTCGTTATTAGTTTCTTCAGAGTTTCTGTTTCTCCTGGTTTATTCTAGGAGTGTTGTAGATTTCCAGGAATTTATCCGTCTTTAGGTTTTTTAGTTTATGCACATAAAGGTGTTCATAGCATCCTTGAATGATCTTTTGTATTTCTGTGGTATCATTTGTAGTACCTCCCATTTCATTTCTAATTGGATCTTCTCTTTTCTTATTTTGGTTAGTTTTGCAGTTGGTCTATCAATTTAACTTTTCAAAAACCAGCTTTTTATTTCATTTGTCTTTTGTATTTTTTTGTTTCAATTTGATTTAATTCTGCTCTGATCTTGTTTATTTCTTTTCTTCTTCTGATCTTGGTTTTCTCTTTTGGGTTTGGTTTGTTCTTATTTCTCTAGCTTCTTGAGGTCTGACCTTAGATTGTCTGCTTGTGCTCTTTTACACTTTGTGATGGAGGCATTTAATGCAATGAACTTTCCTCTTAGCTCTACCTTTCCTGTATCCCAGAGGTTTTGATAGGTATGTCACTATTATTGTTCACCTGAGAGAATTTTTAAATTTCTATCTTGATTTCATTGTTGATGCAGTGATCATTCAGGAGGAGGTTAATTTCTATGTATTTGCATGGTTTTGAGGGTTCCTTTTGAGTTGGTTGCCAATTTTATTCCACTGTGGTCTGAGAGAGTACTTGCTATAATTTTGAGTTGCTTAAATTTGTTGAGACTTGTTTTATGGCCTATCATACAGTCTATCTTGGAGAATGTTCCATGTGCTGATGAATAGAATGTATATTCTGCGGTTGTTGGGTGTAGAATATTCTGTAAATACCTGTTAAGTCCATTTGTACTAGGGAACAGTTTAAGTCCATTGTTGGTTGACTTTCTGTCTTGATGAGCTGTTTAGTACTGCCAGTGGAATACTGAAGTCCCCCCTAGTATTGTGTTGCTGTCTACCTCATTTCTTAGGTCTAGTAGTAATTGTTCTATAAATTTAGGAGCTCCAGTGTTAAGTACCTATGTATTTAGGATTGTAGTATTTTCCTGTTGGACTATTCCTTTTATCATTATATAATGTCCCTCTTTGTCTTTTTTAACTGTTGTTGGATATCAGAATGGCTACTCCTGCTTGCTTTTGGTGTTCATTTGCTTGGAATGTCTTTTTTCACCCCTTTACCTTAAGTTTATGTGAGTCTTTATGTGTGAGGTGGGTCTCTTGAAGACAGCAGATACTTGATTGGTGAATTCTTAGCTGTTCTGCCATTATGTATCTTTTACTGGAGCATTTAGGTCATTTACATTCAATGTTAGTATTGACCTGTGAGGTACTATCCTATTCACCATGCTCTTTGTTGCCTAGATACTTCTTTTTTTCATTGTTTTGTTTTATAGGTCCTGTGAGATTCATGCTTTAAAGAGGTTTTGATGTGTTTCCAGGATTTGTTTCAAGATTTACAGTTCCTTTCAGCAGTTCTTATAGTGCTGGCATGGTAATGGCAAATTCTCTCAGCATTTGTTTGTCTGGAAAAGACTATCTTTCCTTTATATATGATGCTTAGTTTTGCTGAACACAAAATTCTTGGCTGATAATTGTTTTGTTTAAGGAGGCTAAAGATAGGACCCCAGTCCCATCTAGCTTGAAGGGTTTCTGCTGAGAAATCTGCTGTTAATCTGATAGGTTTTCCTTTATAGATTACTTGATGCTTTTGCCTCACCACTGTTAAGAGCCTTTCCTTCATCTTGACTTTAGATAAACTGATGACTATGTTCCTAGGCAATGATCTTCTTGCGATAAATTTCCCAGGTGTTCTTTGAACTTATTTATTTGGATGTCTAGATCTCTGGCAAGACTCAGGAAGTTTTCCTTGATTATTACCTCAAACATGTTTTTCAGACTTGTAGATTTCTTCAGGAATACCAGTTATTCTTAGGTTTGATCATTTAACATAATCCCAAACTTCTTGGAGGCTTTGGGCTTTGTTCATTGTTTTTAATTCTTTTTTTTCTTTGTCTTTTTCGGATTGGGTTAATTTGAAAGCCTTGTCTTTGAGCTCTGATGTTCTTTCTTCTACTTGGATTCTATTGAGACTTTCCAATGTATTTACAGTTCTCTAAGTGTGTCCTTTATTTCCAGAAGTTGTGATTGTTTTTAGGTTATTTCACTGGAGATTTTTCTATTCATATCCTATAAAATGATATAGGATACCATTTTTATTTCTTTAAGTTGGACTTCACTTTTCTCTGGTTCCCCTTGATTTAATAGTCGACCTTCTGAATTTTTTTCTGGCAATTCAGAGATTTTGTCTTTATTTGGATTCATGGCTAGTAGCTAGCACACTTTACCTTTTGAGGTAAAGAACCTTGTTTTGTCATATTACCAGAATTGTTTTTCTGATTCCTTCTCACTTGAGTAGACTATGTCAGAGGGAAGATCTTGGACTCAAGGGCTGCTGCTCAGATTCCTTTGTCCCACAGGGTGCTCCCTCGATGTGGTGGTCTCCCCTTTCCCCTCGGGATGGGGATTCCTGAGAGCTAAACTGCAGTGATTGTTATTTCTCTTCTGGAACTAGCCACCCAGCGGAGCTACCAGGCTGTGGGCTGGTCCTGGGGAGTCTCTGCAAAGAGTGTTGTGATGTAATCCATCTTGAGGTCTCTCAGCCATGGATACCAGCACCTGCTCTGGTGGAGGCAGCGGGGGAATGAAGTGGACTTTGTGAGGGTCCTTGGTTTTATTTTTGTTAATTGAGCTGGTTTTGTGTTGGTTGGCCTCTGGCAAGGAGGTGGCGCTTTCAAAAGCACATCAGCTACAGTAGTATAGGGCAGATGAGGCAATAGGCAGGGCCATCGAGCTCCCAAGAGATTATGTTGTCTTTGGCTACCAGGGCAGGTAGAGAAAGATCATCAGCTGGGGGCAAGGTTAGATGGATCTGAGCTTAGCCTCTCCTTGGGCAGGGCTTGGTGCGGCTGCTGTAGGGGATGGGAGTCTGGTCCTCAGGCCCACGGAGTTATGTTCCCAGGGGGATTATGGCCACCTCTGCTGTGTCACACAGGTCACCCAGGAAATGAGGGAATAAAAGGCTGATTTCACTCCCACCATGCCCCCAACAAAAGCAGGGAGTTTGCTTTCAGGCAGCCAGTGAGAAGGGCTGAAAACCTGCCCCAGCCTACAAGGCTCCAAGCTGAGAAAGCAAGAGGACTCACAGTACCTCAGCTGTCCCACGGAGCATGCAGCGGCAGTCCACCTCCTTCAAAGGGTCTGTGGATTCTCTTGGCTTTCCTGGTATATTCCTGCGGTAGTTCTTGGAGCAAAAGTTTATGATGTCAGTCTCCAGACACTGCTCTGTGCATCCAAGTGGGAGCTTGCAACTTCTGCCTCCCATCTGCCGTTTTCCTTCTCCAGACTCTTGTCAGTTTCAGTAATTTAAGCCTGTAGGAATTTGTCCACTTCAGCTAAATTGTCTATTTGTTGACATACAATTGTTCATGGTATTCCCTAATAATACTTTTAATTTTTCTAAGGCTGGCAGTGAAGTCTGCTTCTGTTTATGTTTTCTCTTTTGCTTGGCTAACAGTTTATCAGTTTTGTTGACCTTTTCAGATAACCAACTTCTGATTTCATTAATACGCTTGTTTTGCTGGTTTCCATCTTTTTTCCATACTAATCTTTATTGTTTGCTTCCTTCTGCATGCCTTGGGTTTAATTTATTCATCTTTAAAAGTTTCTTGAGACAGAAAGTGGTCAAGACAAAAATGATGGTAAAAATAATCTTCCAGACCATTTTTTAAAATAGAGCTTATACCTTGAACACATTCTAAAGGTGGTTTCTCAGTAAGAAAAAAAAAAGGATTATGAAAGCAAGGAGTAGTTTTTCTTCCCTTCTACATATCAGCCTCAGTCTGCTGGCATTATATTCCTTACCACAGGGTTGGTGGGCCTTTCCAGGAAAGGGCCAGAGAGTGAATATTTTTGGTCTTGTGGTCCATGCTGTCTTGGTCACAACAACTCAGCTCTGCTGTTGTGGCGCAAAAGCAGCCATCAATCATGTGCAAGTGAATAGATGTGGCTGTGCCCAGCAAAACTTGATTTACAAAGCAAGCTGCAGGCCAGGTAGGGCTGTAGCCAGAATTGGCCAACCCCCGCTCTAGAGCACTAAATAAAATTAAGAAACAGTGTTTTCTTAGTCTAGCAGAGTTTATATAAAAGAGTATCCTCTTTCAGAAGCAGTCCTCTCTGGGAGCAGGATGTATAATGCTACCTTATTTCTACATTTTTTATGCTGCAGTAAAAAGGTGGACTCTGCTTAGGTGTGATAGCTGTGAGATAACAAAACTGATTTATACAGGATGCTGAAGGCAGCTCTAAAGCAGAACTTTCAAAGGCATGTTGTGTGCTGACACCAGAAATGAGGTGTCATTGCCCAGGGCGCAGCAGCCATTAAGATCCATGGATATTCTTTTATGTTTATAGACTCTGTTTAGATTTTAAAAGCTTTTACAAAAGTCCAGAATGGCCAAGAAGAGTTTCAGCTTGCTGTTCAAGACTGCATTTCTACCTTCAGGAGTATGAGTCTGTCCTTTGAAGCTTGCTCTTTTTTTCCTGTTAAAAAGATCAACGTATTTTCCTGGAAGGGATCAGTTTGTTATTGGCCATGTGCTGAATCAGGTAACTTCTTAGTGTGGTGTCTGAGGTCATGGCAAGTCACTGATCTAATATTGTGATGGAAACTCCCAAGACAGGTACTGCTTGAAATGTTTATCACATCATCCATCCCTGAACCTAATAGCCTCGCAAAACCCCAGCCACCCCGAATTAACAGAAGGGTCACAGGCTTTCCTCTGGTAACCCGCTCCAGCGTTCTGGCATTTTGTCAAGTCACACTTTCTCTTCTTGAGACAGCTATTGTCAATCATAGAAGCACAGTTCTTTTCATATATCATTAGGTAGTTTGTTCTCAGTCATCCCGTTGGAATCATTCCTGTTTCAGAGTGACTTACTACAGATACATGTGCCACTTCAGTGATTTTCTCACCACCTTGCATTTTCATGTCAACTCTCTCCTTAAAGTTGACAGAGTTGCTTTGTCTCACACCTCCAGGATGTACTGTTTATATTGCATTTTATTCATTCTTTACTCATAATCTTCCTCCACTGTCTCTCCTTCTGCTTCAGAGTTATTTGAATTGCTGTACAATGTATTTTTTGTTTTAGGCCAAAATCAGCCTCATCATATTGCTTATTTGTGTTCTTAATACTTGACTGTTCCTGTATATATTTGAATATTGCTGTCTCCCCTCACTGTAAGTCCTTCATCTCTGCTCCCCAAGTTCCTTCTGTAATAGTTTTCTGAAACTATCTTGGCTTTCTTAGGCCTCACTTCAGTTTATCAATAACTTTTTAAAGAATGTCAGAACTGACGGTTACTGTGGTGTTCTGACAGTATCAAGAGCAGCATTCTGTGCTGTGGACTTACACTTATCTTAATTCAACAGACATCCCTGCCTTCATGGAGTATACAGTCTGTAATCAGGGAGACAAATGAAGCTTGAATAGGTAGTTAAATGTGAGACATGCCCCTGGCCTCACCCTCAGCCCCGTTCTCACATCCTGATGAGAGATGATGGGGGATTGGCCTAGAGAGGGAAGTTCAGAGGACAGCTCTCTGAGGAATGGGGTCGCAAGAAAGGAGAAAGACAGACCTGGGGAGAGGGGTGGGGAGAGCATGGCATCATGGTCAAGCTGGAAGAGGCGGGGCACTGGCGCAAAGGGCTAGAATGGCCCAGACCAGGCAAGGGAGGTGGCATGGGTCCACTGCAGAGCCTTTCCACTTTTCCTGAAGACACTGGGCGAGGCAGTGGAGAGATGTGCAGTTTCCCAAGTTACAGTTTCAGTTTTATTTCATCCAGTCCAGTAAGCTGTGCTGTCTAGTAGTATCCACCACATACTTTATTAGTTTTATCTTTGTTCAGCCCACCAACAAAAATTTAGAAAGATTGCTATACATGACAGAGAGACAGTACCCTAGGTTGACATGACAGCCCATGTATCAGCTCTCTGTTTCACATTAAAAAGTTACCATTCATCCAATCCAAGCATCCACCCAGTCCACACATTCTCTCGAAGACTAGCATGGTTCTTTCCAATACCTTGCTATAGTTCCAATTCATTAGTTCTCATAACTTATTTGAAAAGGCACATTTGGTCAGTCCGATGTCATTCTTAGGGCATCTTTGCTCTCTCCTAGCCATTACTGCTTGCTTTTCTGTACTCAAAAGTTACCCATTTAAAGCTCCGTTTGTGAATGTGGCTGCAAAGCAGTCTGTTACAACCATCACTTTCCCTCCTTAAATTGCCTCCCTCCAAGTCTGTTTCCTCAAAGATCATCCTTTAGTGGTTCACAGTAATCACGAACCCTGGGTACAGCTGATGCAGGCAGAAAGGTAAGCATTCACTGTTCACTTAGAGCAACTCATTCCCTGACCTGAGCCGAGTGTGTTCCACCCTTGCCCACGGTTAGACCTCTTTCCTTGACAGAACAAGCAAAAAAGAGGGGCTGCTCCGTTTCCCATCAACATCTGTTGCCTGTGGGAGGCCTGGGCCAGCCTTGCTGTTTTTGCCTCAGATGCAAGTCCAGAAGCTCCAGCTGTAGCATTGGGTCATCCCAGGCCATGCCATTCTTACCTAGAAGCTGGCTCTGCAGTGTTGTGATTCAGACACTTTACAAGTCTGAGCCACCCTGTGCTCGTTCATGACCTTTCTTTCCTCATCATGTGCAAAGACAGAGAACGGCATTCTGAAATTCCGTGGATGACTTTTCTAAATTTCCTAGAATGTTTGGCAGAGATCTGACTAAAACTAGTATGGAATAGAAAAAGGAAAAATGACATTTGTATATTTTATTCTTGAAATGCAAAGGAATTATTACGCAGCAACCTTTGTGTTCATACCACTCACCTCCTTAAAATTCAGCAGAAACAGAGGTGCCATAAATGTCAAAAATATCTCGTCATTCCAACATGTAAAACGAGACTGCCTTGTTTAAAAAAAAAAATCAAATGTAAAAATTCTATGAGTCTTACCCAATGAAAAGCTTTACTAACACAGCTCTGGGGGATATTTCCAGATACTGAAAAGATCCAAGCAGGTGCTTAAGAACTGCTTTTTAACCCATTCACAACCTTCCTATTAACCCTCTAGGATGAGGCTGCAGGAGGTGAGGAAGGCGTGGGTGGGAACCTGCATGTCTGTTCCCGGAGAACAGCTTTGCTTTCTCACTGGTAACTCCAAAACTACACAGTATTGACTGCACAAAGCACTCATGTTTATTTTGGCCTAATTATTCTTAAGGAAGGTGGTTCTTTTTTAGGTCAGGGAATCAGAAGATAATTGAAATTCCATTACTCGGGCCTCTAGTAAGTGCCCCCTTCATGCAGTCACTATTCAGTGAGGGCGACTATGGTGAGGCTGTGAGCTCAAGAGCCCACCCCTGTGCTCAGAGAGATGGGACTCCAATGAGGAGACATACTGTGTAGGTGCAATTTCTGATTCCTTAATTTTTGACCAAAAGAGTAATTTCAGACAGTTGAATGTCATGATCGGCTACTGTGCCAATTAGTGACGAATTCTGTGAATGGTATCGAATGTCCTGGACCAAGAGGAACAGCAACATGCCCCTGGTCCTCGGCCTAAGAAGTCCAGCACGTCCCTCTCTCAAGTTGTACATCCGTTGTTTTCAAAAGCCACTGTGACAGGTCAAAACCTCAGAACACCTGGAGCATCCGGTTTATGTTTCAGTGTACTTGACACTCTGGGAACACTCAGCCTAAGCCCTGGCTGCAGGAGGCGGGGATGCTGAGGATGTGAATGAGCATGCTGGATGTGCGCTAATGCCTAGGTAGGCGTCAGGTACTGTGCTGGCTTGGGGGATTCTGTGATGACCAGGCGGGCCCTGGGCCTTTATTACAGGCTCCAGTTTTGCTTACGCACTGTGTAGCATGCACATTCAGGATGTGACTTGAGCTTCATTCATCCTGGCCAAAAAAATGTTCAAAAATTGTTTTCAATTAAATTTCTGAAGATATTTGTGGGGTAACACCCTACTGAGATGCAACCAATTTCTTGTCCACCCAGCCACCATATCCTTATGTAGATGGGGAAAAATCCAGAAAAGGAATTTAAGCAGCTGGCTTCAAGCCCCTAAATGGTCCCTTGGCAGAGGCAAAGAATGAGCCCAGAGCCTGAGATGCAAGATGCTGGTCTCTTCTGAATGCACTGTGGAGCAACAATGCAGTGTGTTCGCAGATGCGGTGCTCAGCAGCCTGGAACGCCAGCTGACCCACCCTTGCTTAGAGACGCCTTCTCAGCTGAACGGCCACTCTCTCCCAGCAGCACCCGTCAGCAGAGCTCAGCTGCTTCTGCCCCAAGGCATGACTAGGACCAGAAGAGTCAGAAAGCATGGCGAAGCCAGCACATCCGTAAGTTGCATGTAGCTTGCTTAAGTATTTCCTTCTCTATAAACCTAACTTAGGAGCTACCTCAGTTAAGGCATTGTCAGATACAGTTGTGATGGAGGCAGTATGAGGGGACTACTCCACAGGACCTTGGGGAGTTGCATTTTGGGGCTCTCCTATAAGCTCTGGAGGAAGGAAGTAATGGCTTAGCGGTCAGTTACAGACACAGGCACGCTTCCATGTTCTTTTAAACACAAATGGCAGCTCACAAATATTCCTCTGAATATTCCTCCAGATAGCCTAGGGCCCCTCAAGAGACAGGCAAACCAAAGTATTTGTTTTTATCTTTAACCTAATAAATGTGTGGAAAGTCTGGCATTGCTTTGGAGAAAGCTGCATGAAATCTCTTCTTTTGAGCAGTAGAGACTCTAGAAAATTTTCACTGGATACCTTTCTTCCCACTTTAGTCGGTATTTATGAATAAGTTCTAAAGCCTATGCAAAGTCCATTCTGTTTTGCCTGAGGACTAGCCAGTCCACTCCTCCACTCTAGTGGGGTCTTTTCTGTGCCTGTCACATCAACTACTATAAGTTTGGCTGGACAATTAATGAAATTTAAATCACCAGCTACTTTTACAAGGCTTCGCATGTATTTGTTTAGAGAATAGAGCAGTTGAGATATTCCAGTTTCTGTGTGATCACATGAAAAAAGTTTGTTTTCTCTCCGTAAAAGTTAGCAGGGTGGTAGTCTGACTCACAAAGTGCCTTACTTCCTTCTCCTTGTTTAGTCATGTTAACTTAGTAGTCGCAGAATCAGTCCACTTCCCCCAGACCTCAAGCTGCATCTTCCAAATGGTTGGTGTCTTTTAATAGAGTCCCCGTGGGCTGGGTTTCCTGGAAGAAGTCCATTCAATTCCCTGCCTCCAAGCTGCAGGAGTCGCCTAGCATATGGCCCCTGATGTCTGGGGATGACCCTGCATTGCTCTCCAGAGTTCAGTCAAGGTTTGTATTTTTCTCTGCCACCTTGAATTACAGAACAGGCTCTCAGTAGGGTGAAAAACTCTTAAGCAAGAACGAGAGGAAAAGGTGGAAAAGACAGGAAGTGTAGCTCTTAGTCCATGGAGCTCTACTTGGGGCACAAAAAGATGGCTTAAACTCTGTGGGTTTTCAACTCATAGAAAAATAAACACCATGGGAGCCAAAGTAGTTCTTTGCTGAAGAGATGGTGACCTCCGTGTGACCTGAACATGGGTGAAGAGATTTGAGGAGGAGTGAAGAGCTGGCCAGGAGTGCAAGGAAACCAGGTGCAAGGAAACCAGGTCCCCAGACCACACAACAACGTTGTTCTTCACGGACAGGTCAAATGACTGATGAGAGAAGTCCAGACCTCTCTCCCCAGGCATGCCACATTCTCTTTCAGCTCTAAGGCAATTCAGAACCTAGGGCTTAGTTACTTCCTAGGAGAATTCTGCCTGCATTCCTCCAGCCTGGCACCTAAGGCCCTAGCAGGCAGCGTGTTTGCTTGCTTGCGTTTTGTGTGATACCAGAGCCAATTCAGAAGAAAATGGAATGTCTGTGGGCCCCCGGATCTGTGTTTTTAGAACTTATATTACCTCTGTGTTGAATGGAAGAATGACAATGAAAAAACGACACATTTTTAGTACAAGAAAATTTCTGAGCATTTTTTTAGAAGTAGCAACATAGAGGCAGCTTTCTAGTCTTTCATCCTCGGCTTAGTGCTTTAGGATTCTTAAAGAAGTGTGTCTCTTTTACCCTTTACAGCCCAAGAGGTAGGTATCATTACCCCCATTGTGCAAATGGGGAACACGTCAGCAAGGAAGTGTCTCGCCCAAATCCTGCAGCCGATGAGGTGAACGGCATACCTCACAGCATCACGGACCCCTCTGAGACCAGCCTGAGAATGCAGCACAGGCCCACCAGGGTGTGCTCAGACACACGAGGCTACACACCGTGCGCACCTCTACTTATCCAAGGGCCTGTTTTGCCTAGGGTTATGTCCTGGGCTTTTGCCCACAAAAGTGCACACAGTGCTTCGTGCCGTGTGCAGGGTGGGCAGATGTGCTCGGCGCTCCCATCAGGCCTGCCTGCAGCGCTGCCAGCAAGTTAACTCAGGGCCCAGCTCTGCCGTATGCTCTTCCCACAAGTGAGCCAGGGTTTGTTCCCTTTTTCACTTCTGTGGATTCAAATTCATTTGTGTCAACAATGCATTATTGTGGTGACAGCAGAGGGAGCTTCTCTAGCGCTCTCTTGTAACTCCTTGGCGTATCTAGTTTGTGCTTGGTAAACACTTAGTGACTAAATGACCAAATAGCCAAAACCATGAGTGCACAGCCTATGCCTTATACTATTTGGCCAGTTTTGTATGGAGCAGTTCATTCCTTCTCTTGTTACACACGCAGCTTCTACTTAGCAGCTTGCAGCTGCACACCAGGAGACAGATGTATCCCGCCTAACTCATGCTCCAAATACACCTCTGTCCAAGTGCCATTGGTGTCTCGGCCCAAGATGACGTAATACTAATATTTAATTGTTCTGCAAAAACAGCACTGCTTTTTTTCCTTCTTGTTTTGCATTTTTGGCACCTGTTGGCTGACAGTGGTCTGCAAAGGCCACTGGAGATGCTACAGGGCGGAACTCTTCCATGGAGTAAAACGGGAGCAGGCAGGAGCCCAGAAGGAAGGCAGAAGCCAGGGAGTGTTTTCGTACGTGGGATGTTGGCTCTGATTTGACCCTGATCAGAACAGGACCTGGCTGCTTTAGGGCACAGGCAAGCTCTACATGCTGGGAAGGGCCAGGTATTTTTATACAGTGAACCTGCATTTCTTTAAGGGATCCAACTTTGGCTGTCACTGCTGAGAAGAACAGTTAATGCAAGCTTATCTCACAAATCACTAGAGTCCCCAGGCTGTACATTCATTCACCTTCAAGATCAGTTTCTTAAGAGAGTTGGGCACATCTTCAAGACTTATCCCGAGAAACTCCACTGCAAAGACTGAGAGAAACTCTCCCTTGCTGTGTGCCAAGGACGTGCTTGGTCTCCACGCATGTGCTCGCCGTTTCTGCCCTCACAAATGCTCACAGGCACCTGGACCTGTGTCTCTTGCAAGGAGCTGTGCTGGCCTCCCCACCCCTCTGAACTGCCCACGCCTCCATGGCAGCTGCCTCTTGTGAGCAGGATCTGAAACACCAAAGCCATGCCCAAGGGCAGGATGAGGGGCAGCACTGTGTAAACATACTCCACAGATGACCCAGACAAGCACTTTAATTTTTTTTTTTTTGGAGGCATAATTTAGTCATCTTACCTAAAGCACTTTTCACTTTATCTCTGGCAACCAAGGGTTACAGAAAACTCAGCACCAAAGGATGAAAGGGTAACTTGTCCCCCTTCAGTTCCCAGCCCTGCCCTCCCCTGCAGCCTAAAATACCCTTTCCATGATCACAGAACAAAACTCACGCTCACCACACAGCCATTCTCACACACACTCGCAGAAAAAGAAAACCAAAGCCCACAGAAGCACATGGGGAATAAAAGATAATAGAACATCTTCCTCCCCATCCAGCTTTCAGACCAGACTCCCTGGCTGGAGAGGCCGTGACTTCTGCCGTGCCCAGCAGGGGCTCACCAGCCTTCATCACCGTGTCCCACTAAGGAGGATATGCAGAGGCCACCAGTTCCCCAAGGTTCCCTTTGGATGGCGACACATCCCTGAGTCAGTCATTCTGTTTCTGCTTGCTGTCAGAGTTGCCATAGGCAGAGCCTTTGTCAATTTCTGTCACACCAATCATCCATCGAACTCCCATGGAGGCTGCAGAGACAAGGAGAGCAGGGTTGGGTTAGGAGTCGCCCAAACAGACTACAGGGCCATTTTGCCCACAGAGCATGTAAGAAGGCCCGTGGCTGCGAATCATAAGCATCAGCTGAGAGCTGGTGGGTCTGGGGTGCCATCGTCCTCCCAGCTTCACAGTCACCCTTGAGTGTGGACATCTGTGACATTAAGACAAAGCACCGCTGCTCTGGTGGGGGGTTTCCTCCTTGGACCTTAAAGATGAATGATTTGGCAAGCCATGCACAGCTGTTCACCGGGACGCAGAGAAATCCTTGGCTGCCTCTGCTGGCCCCCAGGTAAAGAGCATTCTCTTGTGAATGAGGGGCAGGAACTTAACAGGGCACATTTGGCAAAGTTTTATAAAGAACAGACCAGGAGGCTCAATGGGGGAATTTTGTCGTGACACACTTTCAATTTTCTGCACTTTTATATTGCTTGGGTCTTTTATGGTGAGCATAGAGCATCTTTGCGTTTCATAGAAAATAACTGAGACCCATCCATTTGAAAGAAGCATGCGATCTCTGTGGGCTTGGACAATGTGCCATCTCCTGGGCTCTCTAAAGCCTCCGAGAGGATGCCAGGCTCGGGGAGATGGGCCTTTCACAGGGAAACCCCAAAGTCTTCCTTGGCTCCAGGAAGCTCAGGTCTGCTGTTCATAGGGCAGGAAGCAGGCATGACACGGCTGCCCACCACGGAGGCAAGGAGCAGCATGCACAGAGGCTTGGCGCCAAGAGCAGCAGCCCAAGAATACTGGTCACGTGGAGCCGGCGCGGATCAGCGGAACACTCTGCCACCGAGCATCTCCACTCACTGTTGTGTACCTGCAGCAAAGGAGAAGCCACAGGGGCCCCAGGGGAAGGCAGGGAGCTGCCTGCCCGTCCCCACCAGGCTTCAGCACAGGGCTTTCCTCAGAAGGAGGAAATGATGCCAGTGAGCAGAGAAACTGGAGGGAGCACTCCCAACTGTCAGGAGTGGAAGTGGCAGCTGCATTGCCACCCAACAGGGAACGTGTGGAATCCAGCGCCAGGTGGGAGGCTGGGCCATCCAGGCTGTGGAGTGCATCCCAGACCTGGTATTCGGGGGCCTCATACTCGTCCTGAAGTCTAGTTTCCCTGTGATTGCAGTCTGAGCCTGCTCCTCATCCACGGCACAACTGCCTACACAGATGACCTGGGTCCCAGCCCTGGCGTCACCTCCTCCGGGCGGTGCTGTCAGCACCCACCAGCCCCTTGCCCTCCACTCACCCACAAAGAAGACGAGGATGAAGCTGGCCAGCGTCAGGGAAGACCCGCTCCTGATCATGCTGACCAGGAACTGGAAGAAAGGGTAGAGCACCAGCGAGGCCCAAAACAGCCAGTTCACGAGGGTCCAGGGCCGCCGGGGGGGCACCATGGGCGTCTCTGGGAAGGTGCCCGTCCTGTAGTACTCCTCCTGAAAAGCATCCTGGGGGACAGAAAGGGGACCCTCAGACGCCACACAGGTGCCAATGAGGTTCAGCGGAACTGGGGTCTGCGGCTCCTTCCAGAGAGCACTTTGTGGGCAACTGCTGTCTTCTCGATGCTGCAACTGGCCGCCCCCTCCCACAGGGACACTGGGAGTGTCAGGGCCGCCGTAGCTGTCACTGAGTGCAGGGCATGGAGCATGAGCCCTGGCACCAGGCCAGCCTGGGCTAGGATCCACCTGCTGCAGGCAAGCGCCCGCATCCCTGAGCCCAGGTCCGGTCTGTCTAATGGGGCGGCAGTGCCTTCTACAACAGGTCGGTGGGAGAATGGAGTGGACACTCCATGGAAACCTGGCCACAGGGAGGAGCTCGCCACCCAGCCTGGCCTCTCCACAGCCAGTTTACCTCAGCTCCTGCGGGGCAGCCCACCCGCACCCAGCACCCTGTTTGCCACCGGAGGGCTCAGGGGGCCGTGATTCAAGGCAGCATGAATCACAAAGGGCTTGAGGACTGCAGGGTGTGGCTCTCCAAGGTGACAGCAAACTCAAGACTGGGTATCCAAGGTGACTCTTCTAAGAGATTGTTAGACTGTGTAAAAAGTAAACAGGCTCACATCCTTCCACTAAGCAGATTCTTAGTGAGAACCATCTACTCATCCACATCCACCTCCAGGGCATGTCACCAAGCAGCTGGCACAGCAGTTACTCCAGAGCCCTCATGGCATTCCCTGCAGTCCCTAGGTGAGAAGAGGGGGCCTCCCACAGTACCGCATAAATGCACTACAGAATACGGTGGCTCTTCCCTGGGTGTCTCATGCCACAGAGCTCCCACTGAGGGACTGGGGCTCGGCCGTAAGGAGCTGCTGGGCACCAGGGAGGGACCCAGGAACCCAACAGTCAGCAGGGGTGCTCAAGCAGCTGGGAGCTGGGCTGTGTCAGGAGGGGCTGTGGCACCAGGATGCCCGCTGGGCCAAGTAAGGGGAGGTGCTGGCCATGAGGAGGGCCAGGGCAAGACCCACCTCCAGGGAGCAGAGCTGAGCCAGGCAGCCCCAGGGAGTTGCCCAGGTTGTAACGTGGGCAGCTGCTTCAGCTATTGTGAAAGTTGCACGTGGCTGACAGCGTGCGTGCCCAGTTTGTGTCCCATGAACCAGCCTGGTAATGTCCCAGTTCTCTAAGGAGTCGAGTTTTCTGGAAAATGAGCTTCCATATAATTGAAACTTATACTGCCTTAAATGCTATTTTCCTTTAACAACTTGAGATAGAAAAGTCTGAAGGACCTCACACTTTTCTTCTCTATTCAGTACACCCTGAATGGCTTTCTTGGCCTCTCAGAGTCACTTTTAGTATGAGTCACTAATTAGGCCGTTTTGGAAGGAGAACCCCTAGCTCTTCCCTGGGCAGTTCAGGTGCCTCCACTGTCCTTGGGCCCCCTGCAGCCCATTCACAAGCCTGGTCCAAAGTGCCACTTGTCACGTGACTCTGCTCTTGCACATCGGCCAAGGGAAGCCACATCATCAAGCAGTTAGAGAATAATCAACGTGTGTGCCAAGCACATCCTCACGCAGCCAGCGGTCAAACGGTGGAGGAGACCGGCCAATTTCACATAAGGAGGTGAGCACCACGACAGCGGCATAGGCGACGCCCAGAGAGGTGGCACCCAACCCTGCCAGGGAAGGAAGCAGCACTCCGCCTGCCCACCAGACCAGGCTGCTTTTTCTTCTCCCGGATTGGGGCCATGGGGCACCTGAGAACTAGGCGAGGGGGGTGATATTTTTGCACATTGTTAAAATAAATAAATAAATATATATATATATCTTAAGGTGTCATTTACATGCTATAAAACTCACCCATTTTAAAAATGAGCAAATGTGGTTTTTGGTAGAATTTTCCTTAATAGTCTTTATAGTACTTCTTTATGGTAATATCACAAAGGGGAACTCATCATGGTGCCTTTTTCTGTCTTGTTTCCAGAAAGACACCTGCTAGGCCAAGATTTTTGTATTTGCACCACTAGCAAGAAAAAACCACTCCTTTTTTTAGGAGCTGCACAACTCAGAACTTCCCTTTCGCTTTATTTTTTGAGACAGAGTCTTGCTCTGTCACATAGGCTGGAATGCAATGGCACGATCTCTGCGCACTGCAGCCTCCACCTCCTGGGTTCAAGGGATTCTCCCGCCTCAGCCTCCCAGTAGCTGGGATTACAGGCACCCGCCATCATGCCTGGCTTTGTATTTTTGTAGAGACGGGGTTTCACCATGTTGGCCAGGCTGGTCTTGAACTCCGGACCTCAGGTGACCTGCCTCAGCTTCCCAAAGTGTTAGGATTACAGGTGTGAGCCACCACACTTGGCCCCATTCACTTTAAAGTTTTCTTTGTCTCTGGTTTAAAACACTAAATCTCACCCCCACCCCTGACTTCTGGCCCACGGCATTGCCACAGGACCTCCCACAGACAGCTGGGGAGAGACCAGCGCAGCCAGCTCCGGCCACACTTCAGGCTCCCGCAGCAGAATGTCCACGGCCAATCTTGGTCCTGCAACTCATTCTGTAATAAAATTTGCCCCATAGGGAAAGGACTTCGTGTTTTTGTTTGTGTGTGTGACTGTGTGGCATGGTAAAAAGTTGGAACTGGGAAATGGAGTCATTGAATGGAGAGTCGGTTTGTTTCCAAGAAAGAAGCATCAACCCACAAGCCGAAAGGAGGACGAGATCCTATTGGCAGGCGGCAGATTCCCCGGACAAACGCCCCCTGCAGCCGGCAACAAAGGCATTCAGGAGGGAGCGAGCGGAGGAGACGCACAGAGCACATCTCGGCTCTCCCAGCCACTCAGCTCAGCAAAGAAAATGTGTCTTAGGGCCCAGGGGAAGAAAGGAGGGAGAGAAGGAGGGAAGGAAGAACAGGAAATAAAAAAGAATAGAAGAGAAAGTAGGGGAACAGGAAGGAAGAAGGGGCTCCTCTTAGCAGGTGTGGGTGGGGACAGGCTCCATGAGGGGCGCTCACAAGCCTCGGCCTCAGCCCACAGACATCACTGGAGTTCACGGCCAGGACTTGCAAAGGACTTACCCAGGGGGCCAAGCCTCAAGGCTCACTGCTGCCCTTCTAAGGAGCAAGACCCTTCCGGTTTAAGTGAAAAAACCGCCAGTCCTAAAAGTGGTCCTTGTCCTTGAGGGCCAGAGCAGGGGAACACACTGCTTCCCACTGGCCATCATGCCTGCACCCCGAGCTCTGCGCCCCACCCAGAGCTGCTCCCGACCTTGGCCTCCACAAGACAGCTCTGAATGTAGCTTGCTTTCACTTACTTGTCTTTAGAGACAGGGTCTTGCTCTGTTGCCCAGGCTGGAGTACAGCGGTGCAATCATAGTTCACTGTAACCTCAATCTTGTAGGCTCAAGCGATCCTCCCACTGCCTCTTCCCCAGTAGCTGGGACTACAGGTGCACACCCCTGGGCCCAGCTAATTTTTAAATTTTTTGTAGAGAGGTTCTCATTATGTTGCCCAGACTGGTCTCAAACCCCTAGCCTCAAGTGATCCTCCAGCCTCAGCCTCCCAAAGCACTGGGATTACTGGCATGAGCCACTGTGCCCAGCCCCTCCTTAAAAGATAATGTTCTTTATTGCCAAGAGAGGGTTGGCTGCAGACTCGTTAATAACTAGCTCTGAGATCTCACCTACTGGGAAAACGCCTGTGCCACCACGCAGCAGCACGGCACGTCCACAGCTGTGACGTGAAGGAACCCCTGGTGCCCAGTGCACTGACCTTCTCCTGGTAGAGCTTGTGCAGCCAGGCTGAGCACTTGGCATCATCTTCAGGGATGTCTTCCAGTGGAATCCTCCTGCAAAAGCAGAGAGCAGCTAGCAGGGAGGAGGCGACACCCACCTCCCAACATACACTTTCCAGGAATGGTGTTGCCATTTTTTGATTTTATCTAGGTAGCCTAATTCATATGGAAGTGAAGAGAATAACTCAAGTCATAGAAAGAAAGGGCATTCCACAGCTATACTGGGGAAAACACAGGCCAAAATGCAATTATGACCCATTAGGGAACAGCCCCGGGTCCAGTTCAGTGGTACAGACATGCTGTCAGAACAGGGAACATTGCCTCATTACATCCTCCCTCCCACCTCACAAAAAGGCCCCAAAACTTGATATTTGCCTCTCCCAAAGAGGACAACACGGCCTCAGTTTCCACATGAAACAATCCAATCTGCATAGAATTGATGCATCGGAGATAATACACTAGTGATTTCTTAGCCAAGCAATCAACTTCCTGGTAATGCCAGATCATCTCCCACTAAATGATGCCTCTGGCCTCTCGGCTGGCCTTGAGGCAGACTTTGCAAAGGTTCTGACAAGTCAGTGGCGTGGATGGTGGAGAATTAAGGTTCTCCCAGATGGAAGAAGCCAGGGCATCTTCCCCGGGTTCCATGGCTCAGGCAGGGGCCCTGAGTCACTGTGCACCAGCATGGTGGCTCTGGGGACTGCTGCTGGCAGGGGCTTGCCACTCTGTCATTTGCAAAAAGCCCATACTGCACATGGGGAGGAATCACTGCCACCTCTGCCGTTCCTATTTGTTCTCAGGTTGTTGGCTCTTGTGATTTCAAGGGATGTTCATTTATACTCAATTTTGTCCATGTCAAAGTCTGCACCTGGCTTGACTTCCCAGGTCATTTCACTGCCTTCTATGGCCTAGGAATATCTTAGTAAGAAGACTTTAGAGCTTACCTATCACACTAGAGTCTGTTAAGAGAGTAAATGATGGGATTCCATCTTACAACAGATTATAATGAGCCACTTCTTTTGCAAGGCAGTATTGCACAGACCTAAGTTTTTCACATAATTAGAACTTACCCCGTAAGCTTCTCTGGAAATACTCTTTCACCTTTTTTGTTCTTACACACACTGTACTTCTGTGAATCCTCTACTTCTTTGCTCTCTGATCTACTCTGCTTTGGAAATCAGCTCTCTCAAGTCTGCACAGTATTTCTTTACTTGGACAGTGGGAATGTAGTGAGTTTGGCTCTTTTCAGCAACTTGACATTATCGCCCTTGATGTTTCAGTGCTTTGTATTGATGTATGTTCAGAAAATGCCTCAATCATTTTTAATGGGTAGCTACAAGAAGAAAAGATGTGTGTTGAATAGCATCAATGCTAACCTTCCTCTGGGGTCAAGAGTGTGATCTGGCTTCTGTGAGTGAACGTGCCAGTATCATTTCTGGGCTGATTCTCACACATGCTTTGGAGAGTTGCAGCTACCTGAGAGGAAATAATCTTGCACATGGCTTGGGGTTTTCCCAAATATCTGAGCCCAACTGGCCATCAAGTGGAGCTCCTGCCAGCTTTCAGAGAACATGGGAATAAAACATCACTTTATTCCTAGAAGAAGGTCTAAAGGCCCCCTTTAGGCAGGCGGGTGATCCTCCTGCCTTCATATGCCACAGAACTGAGTCACAGGGCACACTCTTGCCTGCACTATGAGACAAGGAGACAGTGACGGTGACGATGCTGTCCTATTTTTATGGGAAAGCCAGAGTCATTTTTAGATCAGAAGCTACTTAACTCTGGCTGCCAGTCCACCAAAACATCTCCCAGAAAAGCTTGGACATTTGGTGTGGCCTGGTGGGGACAAAGGGCCACTGGATTTTCATGGCACTGTGTTGTAATCTGGCTTCCATAAGGTCTTGAATCAGAAGGTTCTGTGCCACTGGATTCGTTCTGCATTAGTGGGCATCTCAGATTCTCTTGATTAGCATTCAGAGATGACGACCTACAGCATGACAAGCCAACACCATCCCTGGCCCAGGTCACACTGGGTTTTAATGCATGAACTGCCATTGTGTTTACCATCTGCAGACCTTTCAACTGTTTCCCACTGATCTTGGTGACATTCTGGAGCTCCTAGGCCCATTCTGTAAGTCAACAAGCAGGCAAGGAGAACTAGTTTGACTAATATGTCTAAATGTCTTCAATAAAATCATTAATAGCCTGGAACATAACACATAAGTGAGACCCTGCAAAAGGGTTTTGCATTTGTGCCTAGAATGCCTTATATAAATACAGATCTGTGTGTATTCCATACAGCACACGCGTCACCCAGGAAAAGGGTCAATAAGATATTCTCTTCACACCGACGCCAAAATAATTCTAAAACATGGCCTTCCCTTTGTTCAGCCTAAGCTCTAAGAAAGAGCTGGTTAAAGATCCAGAAGTAGCCATGGAAGGAGACTTCAGCAGATGACTCTCAATAGCAGAATGTGTACAAGCTCAATGCAAAACAGTCTGCAAACAAGTGCGTGTGACCCAAGATCCCTGGAAGGAAGTCTCTAGGTCATGTGTGATGTATTTACTTTGAAATGGGTACTGTCTTTTCTGGAAAGGAAACAGTTTGACTTACCTAACATACAAATCTGCATGATATTTCTTTCCGTTTAGGACTCCCAGCAGTGTTGGATTTTCATTATTTCTGAAATTGAGTGTACAGTCATATACAGCTGAAACTATAAAAAATAAAACAAATACAAAGCAGTATATAGCATGTGAACCCAATTTTGTTCTGTAAATACACATATTGGAAGACAATAATCAAATTGCTAACTAAGGTTACCAAGAAATGGTGTGGTTAGAGTTCTTTTTTGTGTATTTTTTTCTTGGAAATGGAGTATCACTCTGTCACCCAGGCTGGAGCGCAGTGGTGCAATCTTGGCTCACTATAACCTCTGCCTCTTGGGTTCAAGCAGTTCTCCCGCCTCAGCCTCCCAAGTAGATGGGATAATAGGCACCGACCACCACGCTCGGCTAATTTTTATATTTTAGGGAGAGACAGAGTTTCACCATGTTGGCCAGGCTGGTCTTGAACGCCTGACCTCAAGTGATTTGCCTGCCTTGGCCTCCCAAAGTGCTGGAAATACAAGCATGAGCCACCATGCCCAGCCCAGATTACTTTTAAAGCAATACTGCAAAGTCAGGTCTAGAAGTACTACAACAATGATTTATAACTTTCTAGTGTGCCCAGCCTATCATTTTAGTCAACAAACACCGAAATTTAAACAAATGTGATAAGAAAAATTATTCCAAAGGAAACTACCTAAGGATGTGCCTCAGTTACAGGGGCATATCCATTCTATGAGCATTATTTTCCCCTAGGAAAATAAGATAGCTACAAATTATCCTAGGATAAGATACTGACGAGAAACTCCTTAAGGAATGGGATTGTAGTCAGTTGAAGCTTGGCTGAGAAGCAACAACTATCTGTGATTTTAACACATCTACCCAGTGGTGAGTTAACCTATCAGAGTATTAGAAGTTACATCAAAATTCCTGCCACAGCCCCAGGACCTGGCCTGTGCTCAATAAATGCCCATTGGATGGAAGGATGGGAAAATACAGGAAGGAACAAGTTGACAGAATAGAGTAGATAAATGCACAGTGGAAGCAGGGGCCACTTGCTGAAGTGTGAGAGCACCGGACGGTAGGGGCAATGGGTGGGAACCCCAGTGGCCGCCCCCTTTTCCCGGTGGCAGGATCTTCTCCCGGCCGGCTGGGGCCAGGTCTTCTCCTGGAGAAGGGAGCCTCTATCACACAGCCACTGAGATGACGGAGGTCAGGCACTTACTGTGGGGCTCAGCACGTGGTTTGTGTTCAATAAATGACGAGCCAGACACTTGACTGGGAGCTCTACACACGTGCAAGGATTAATAAAGGGAGTGGGAGAATGAAGGGAGGGAGAAAGGCACGTGGTCTGGTTGGGATATGTAGAACCAAGATTCAGAAACAATAAATCACCGTGTTTTCTTCTCCCTGCTGCCTGACCACGGCGCAGGGTCTGCAGGACGACTGTCTGTGCCAGTGGGAGGGGCCCTCCTGCTGGCCTGCAGGAGAGCCTGGGAACCGGGCAGGAGTGCCCGAGACCACTCGCCCCTACCTTGGGGCTGAAGCCGCCTCCTCAGGACTGTCCTCCTGAGCCCTGCTGAGGAGCAGCTGCCTGGTCAGGGCTGCTGGCAGAGAACCTCGACGCCTACCACAGTTCCCAGGCATTTTCAAGCATAAATGGGCAACAGGTGGTGCTAGGAGCAGCCGTTCAGGCTGTGTGGACCGTGACTGCAGCGTCCTAGGAATTCCCAGGAAGGAGGGCCCACGGAGCTCCCGCAGTTCCGTGGCTTTGATGCCTCCTTTCCTCCCACTTGCTCACACAGAGACCCATGCAGACAACAGAAGAGGCTGACTCTGGTTAAGCAAAGGGGGGAGAACCCACAGCGTCCCCAAAGAACCGCCTAAAAACCAGCGACTTGCACAACTCTCTCGTTTTGCAGAGGAAGACCTCAAGAAAAGCATTTTGAATGGAGAGCCAGCCTGATTCTAACTGCAAGACCCACTTCAGAAGACCAGCCACTGCCAGCCAGGAGTGAATCCCGGCTCACCGTGTACCGGCTGAGTCACACTGCACCCGCTCCTTAACTTCTCTGAGCCCCAGTGTTCTTATCTGTGAACTGAAAGCAAAAAGAAAAAGCAATCTACCTTCCTGAGACCCGTGAGGACACCCTACATGTACAGTGCATGCAAGGCTTGGCATGTCAGGGGCGCCCGGGGCCGGTCATGGCTGTTATTAGGGAGAGCCTTGTTAATGCCCTGTGATGAACAGCAGAGAGATGGATGGCCTTGCAAATGCAAAACTGAGGCAAAGCTCAGTCGGGAAACCCACTGGTCCAACCCAGTGGGGATGGATCAGGGTGGGCACACATAGCCCTGGAAGCTGGGCACCCTCACCAGGGGCAGAAGGTGAGACGTGCAGTGGGAGGCAGATGGCCCCTAACAACGCCGGCTTTTGAGTAAATGTTTAGCATGTGCAGGTGGGAGGCCGAGCCCTTTACCCAGCTTTCTCACTGAAGCATCCTTGCAACCTTGACAGATTTTGCAGAACTCAGAGCAAACTTAGGACCAGAGAGGTAAGGTCACTTGCCCAGGGTCGCATAGCTGGTCAGCAGAGGAAACAGGTTCAGTGAGGTCTCCTGATCAGGGAGTCCACACGGTCTTGACTCTGCTGGAGAGTGCGGCGTGCAGCGGACTGGGAAGTGGAGGGTGTTGAGCAATGGGGGCGTCCTTGGCCCTGGGGCCCAGGGTCAGTGTGGAGGCAGGGACAGCAGGGGGCAGGCGAGTTCTGGTCCTTAGGCTGAGCCCAGTGCAAAAGAGACTTTTAGACAGCTAGTACCCCTGTGTGCCTCCGACCTTCTGAGAGGCTGGGCAGAGGGGAAGGAGCACAGAGGCGGTCGCCCGTGGGCCCTCGGTTCTGCAAGCCCGAGTGAGCTACTGAGACTCCAGAGCCTGCTTTTCTCTCCTCTCTCTGGGAGTGAGAGCTGCCTGCCAGGATGTCATGGTGACTGATGGTGACACTGTGTGTGGAGCGCATGGCACTGTGCCAAGAGACGGTCATCAAGGAATGCTGGTGACCAGAAGGGGGATGAGGAAACAAGGGAAGAATGTGGGCAAGAAGAAACTGGCATATGAAGGTAGGAAGGGCAGGGCGGGCACATAGAGGGGAGGGCCCGGGGCACAGCCCGCCTGGCCTGGGTTCCTGCAGCCCCAGAAGGAAGCGGGGCTGGGGCTGGCACTGGCCTGGGTGTGCGGGGGAGAGTGCATTTAACAGGCAGAAGCCAGGAGGGAGTGCTGCCTGGGGGCCTGAAACCTCTGCTGCAGCTGGTGGGCCGCTTGGGGACTCGTCAGAGGTACAGACGCACCAGCCCTGTTGCTCCAGAGGTCCTGGAAGGTGGTTGGGCAGGGCTGGAGAAACTGAGGGGCCCCTAACACAGGTCCGGGGAGGAGTTCAGGATCCTCTGCCCGTAGTCTCAGAAGGAAGACAGGAGACAGGAGGAAAAGGCCGAGGAAGGTGGCAGCGTGGGGCTGGGCGCCACATTCAGCTGGGTTCTAGCTCCCTCCAGGAAGGAGCCAGGCTCACCTGAAGCGCTTTCCCTGAGAAGGAGCAGGAGGAAGGAGCAGGCTCCAGGCCTGGAGCCCAGGGAAAGGGCCAAGGGCCTGTGAGGGGTTTGGGAGGGAGGCCGGCTGTGCAGGAGACAGAGGGTGTTTCTGAAATGGAGCGAGCCAGGTCGAAAAGACAAAAGCATGACAAGAGGCCGGAGGCAAGCTGCTGCTGCTTTCTTCTTCTTACCAACGGCCGTGCAGGGCTCTAGACTCTGAGGCCAGCTGCAATGGGCCACAAGCTCAGAGTTCAGCCAATGCCAATGGGTGGGCAAGAAATGACCCTCAAACCCAACTGTGCTGCCTCGTGCCGGCAGGCCTGGAGCCAGGTTACCCCATGGGCCATATCCAGGCACCCAGCACATTTGCACAGCAAAGGAGAGTGCTGGCCCGGGCACCCCAGGAAAAGCAGGCACAGGTCCACCCCGGGTGCCAGCCAGGGATGCAGGTGCCATCTGCCCTTGGTTCCCAGTCCCAAAGACCAGACTTGAGCAGCCACTCTGAGCTCATAGCCTCATGTAAGCTGCACAGTGCCGGCAGGAAGCAAGCTCTGCCCATCCGGAGCCGGGGTGTGTCTTCCTTGCTGCCGCGGGGAGGCCCAGGGCCACACACTCTTCCTTACCTACATTTCTCAAGCTCCTCACGGTGATGGCGAAGCCCTTGGTTCGCGGCAACAGGTGGTGCTTGAGGCTGGGCAGCCCCTTGGCCCGGGCGACCTGCATGCTGATCTCGTGCTTCTTCTCCGTGAACCGCGTGCCCTCACAGTGGATCAGGAACTGGAAGGCAGGAGGCAGGGGTCACACACCACCCCGAAGTCACATACAGCCCTGAGGCTACATAAGGCCCTACGGTCACACACAGCCCCGCAGTCACACACAGCCCCATGGTCACATACAGCCCTGAGGCTGCATAAGGCCCTACGGTCACACACCGCCCCGCAGTCACACACGGCCCCATGGTCACATAAAGCCCAAGGCTACATAAGGCCCTACGGTCACACACAGCCCCACAGGCACACATGGCCCCATGGTCACACACCGCCCCGAAGTCACATACAGCCCTGAGGCTACATAAGGCCCTACAGTCACAGCCCCACAGGCACACACGGCCCCATGGTCACATACAGCCCTGAGGTTACATAAGGCCCCTATGGTCACACACAGCCCTGAGGTCGCACATAGCCCCACAGGCACACACAGCCCCATGGTCACACACATCCCTGGGGTCACACACGACCCCAGTCACATGTGGCCCCATAGTCACACACAGCCCTATGGTCACATACAACCCTGAGGTCACACACAGCCCTGGGGCCACACACATCCCCACAGTCTTGTGTCCTGTGGAAGTCACATGGGGTCCCACAGTCACAGTCCTGCAGGAGCACTTAGGACACAGCTGCTCGGATGCCAACATACAAAGTATTTCTCGGGGTAGTCCCGGAGGTGCTGCAGGCTGGTGGCGACCGTCTTGCGATCCTGCTCCCACTTGCGCGTGCAGAAGACCATCTCGGTAAAGTACCACATCCAGCCGATGATCGGGACATAGGCCAGCTCTTTCTTGGCCAGGACCTTGGACCCCTGAAACAGAGGAAGGAGCCCAGGTGCCCATCAAGAAGGCGTCAGAGCCACCTCCCAGGGCTGTTGGAGACTGTAGTAGAAAAAGGAGGAGAAGGCGTGCATACCAGATGCCTCGGGACAGTCCTAGAACACATGACATCAAGGCCATGGACCCTGGAGCCCTCCCCACCTTTCAACTAGAGGTCCAGGTTGTGCCCACCCTGCCCGTGTGGGGGCAGCAGGCAAGGGGGCCCTGGTTCTCAGTGCAGAGTGCAGGAGTCGGGAAGGCAGCCTCGAGCACTTGAGGGTCTTCAGGGTCCTGAGGATCCTCCTACCACCATCCAAACGGCTTCCAGGTGATCCCCGCACATGAGCTCACTAAGCCCACCATGCAGCTGTGTGACACTAATTTGTGCACCTCTTTTCTGCAGATCTCCCTCAGTTTTGTGACATTACTATATTACAGAATATAGTAATTCTTGATCGCTAAAAATGTCAAATGCTAGAAAATGTAGCAGTCCTAGGCATGAGGTTAAGATACGTCTCGAACAATTGTTGGCCAAATACTCATTTGAACCCGAATCTTCCGAGACCCCTCGGCCCACTCTGCTGAGCTCTACAGTTGAGGCAAACAGGAGTCTCCGCTCACAGAGCAGGCCACGGAGCCCAGAGGGATCTCCGGGCATGGCTGGTCCGAGCTGGGAGTAAAACCCAGACCAGAAGACGCGCTCAGTGCCCTCCACACCCCCTGCCACACCCCCGTCTTTGAGGCCAAGATGGGCAGGGGCACCTGCCAGAGATCTTCTTGAGGCTGATGCAGGCGCACGAGCCTGGCCACCAACAGGTTCCCTCCGGGGACTCTTAGAGCAGTCCCAGGTCCCCAGGGCTCGGTGTGGCCACCACCCACCAGGCGTCCACATCAATGCCCCGACACTGAGGAAGACCAGGGCTTCTGTGGGGTGGAGGGGGCAGCAGAGACACAAGAACTGCTTTTTTAGCTGATGGATGTTTATCATTTCACCTTAATTTTGGAATTGACCAAGATGCTCCTTGATCGGTGGGACAGTGACTGGGCCAGGGCTGTGGGCTGTCAGGGCAACCCCAAACCTAACATGCCCACAGCGAGGGGAGCCACGGCTTCCACACAGCCCTCGCTTCTCTTCTCCCCAGCACTCCCATGCCTCTCTGCAGCTCCAGCTCAGCACAGGGTAAGCTGTGTCCCCCAACCCACTGCCAGGACAGAAGACGGTCAAACAGCCAATTGCTACCCTACTTAAAAAAAACAAGAAACTTCTTCCCTCATATGGGTAGAAAAGGCAGATACCTTCCAAGTTTAGCATCTCCGTTTTCTGATGGAATTTTTCACACAAATCCAACATGAAGATTCTCTCCAAGAGAACTTAGCTGTAAAATCATAAGCGCTGCTCCAGAGGACGCCAGGCACATCCTCGTGGGTGAGTGAACTCACCGCTGTAGGTGTGAGGGCTTACCATGTGCGGTGCCCGTGATACTGCTTTAATTTATATTTACCTGAACTCATTCCAAACATGTAGCAATATGAAGGAGCTATACACGATGATTGGTTCTGTAGCCAGGAGGCTCTAGAGCAGTAGCCGCTGGCCCTGGGAAGGTGAACGGCCCCACGCAGTCCGTCATGGCTTCTGCTGGGGAAAAGCACTCTCGTGGAGATTTCTTATTCACACTTCTATCCTGCAAGAGCCCAGTGGGTCCTAGTGGCTGGCCTCTGATAACCTGCTGCTAAAAGGAAACGACAACTTTGGCAGTGATGTGGGTGTCTAGACCCACAGACGGTCACCTGGCATGGGACTCTATTTCCATCCCTGTTAGGTCACCAAAAACTATTTAGATGCCCCACAGAAGACACGTCCCGTGGGTTATGGTGTGCACCATATATCGTACAACACTGTAGAGGAGTCAGCAAGCTGCTGCCCTCGGGACAGGGCAAAAGCTGATTACTTTTTTTTGAGATGGGAGTCTCACTCTCACACAGACTAGAGTGCAGTGGTGTGATCTTGCTTCACTGCAACCTCCAACTCCCAGGTTCAGGTGATTCTCCTGCCTCAACCTCCTGAGTAGCTGGGATTACAGGTGTGCGCCACCACACTCGGCTAATTTTTGTATTTTTAGTAGAAACGGGGTTTCACCATGTTGGTCAGGCTGGTCTCGAACTCCTGACCTCGTGATCCTCCCGCCTCAGCCTCCCAAAGTGCTGGGATTACAGGCGTGAACCACCACACCAGGCCAATTTTTGTATTTTTAGTATAGACGGTGTTTCATCATGTTGGCCACCCTAGTCTCTGACCTGACCTCAGGTGATCCATCCACCTTGGCCTCCCAAAGTGCTCGGATTACATGATCAAAAGGAACAGAGACATACCTTTCTTTATACTGACTTAATCCATCTTTCAGCCTTAAAATCTTGGATGTTATCAATACACCTAGGTTTTGATGTTAATTATGTTTGGTAAGCAATGTGCTAAAACATTAAGGTAGAAACTTTCACCTTCCAAACTGAAGAAATGTCACTCGATTCCCTTTCCCTGGTGGGGCTGCATGAAAAGCTCTGGAATGAGACAGTCCTATTTCTAACCAGCCTCCACCACGACCTGCTGTGTGACTGTGCTCAAGATCCTCAGCCTTCCTGGGCTTCTGTTTCCCCTCTATGTGATGAAGAAGACAATACATAACCCCTGGAGTCCCTGTAAAGATTGAATAACGTATGGAAACGTCTACAAAACCACAGAGTTGAGACTGTCACGGGTGTTCGGTAACTTGTAGCTATTATTTTCCTCACAGAGCAAGCAGTGCTGAATGTCTCCTTATTCAACGCATTTTCTAAGCCATGCTTCAGTGTGATGGTAACAATAGATTACACTTATTCAAGCACAATTGAATAGGTAACCTGTACAGAGAGTTGCCTCAGCTGACTCACTTATGACAAAGAGACTAGAAAGTACTATGACAATATGCTGACAGTTCCCAGGGAACAGGTTCAACATGCTATAACTATCATCGCCCTCCCAATCAGACACCAAGCAGAGGCTTCCACGTGTGATGCCAACAGCTTTCAGAGAGAATGTACAAGAAAATATACCCATTTCACCAATTCTGGATTTATTTCAGAGGTCAATCTGAAAGGATTTACTGATGAGTTAGATTTAGCAATAGAGCTGTCTAGATATAAGCATATTTAGACAATCTAAAGTTTTCCTATGGAATACCCCACTCTGGAGAGAGAGACAGTGAGAGAGCTGTCTTAGGGCAGCTGCTTGGGGCTGATCTAGTTGAGCGGCCCACCCTGAGGACCCCCACGGCCAGGGCAGCAGCCAGCACCACGGCCTGGTCAGCGCCTCTGGCAAGTGCCAGCCCTTGCAGAGACCCTGGGCACTGGACAGAGCCAATGCAGAGTGGGACTGAGACCCAGTACTGCGACCCTGACATGCTGAAGCTCCACAGCCTCTGGGGTGAAAACAGACCAGAATGAGGCCAATCTAGTTAAGGTCTTCTCCAAAATGGCTACCCGCCAAGGGGTAGGGTGAATATTCCAAGCCCCAGTGTGCATGGAGCATGGCGGGAGCAGCAGGGTGTCCTGCTCCTGCGCAGCCTCCGCCCCCACTAACACCAGCAAGGAACCCCTCAGGGCTGAGGCTCTGTGCCAGCTTTGTTTGTAAACGTCCAGTTATTCCTGAAGGTTTGCCAGTATGGCCACCAGTTAGTCATTTGGGTTCACTCCAGGTCATTTATTTCTACTAAATACATAAAATGAGGTATCTTAAGTGGAACTTTGACAACAGGCAAGATGTCCCTTAACAATAAAGCAGGCTAACCCGCCCACCCTTGAGTCCTCTGACTGTTTTCTTGACTACCAGCTGGAGACACTGTAGCAAATGTTTCAGTTCCCTGGAGCCCAGACAAACCATCTGGCCTGATCACTCCAGAGTCCTCACAGGTCCCTGGACAGCGCGGCCTCCATTCTGATGTATGGTGCGTAAGCTCAGAATCTTCAATCCAATGCTGCTCGGTCCACGCGAAAGTGTTGATTAAGAAGCCCCTATGCCAGGCACTGTGCAGCTGCTGAGAACACAATATTCAGTGCCTGGCATAAGGAGGCTTCTTCATCAGTACCTTTGCACAGACAGAGCAGCCTTGGGTTGAAGATCTGTGGCCTTAAGGTGCCCAGTCTTGTGGGAAGGGAGAAGCAGAAAGCTTTCCGTTTCTGTGTTCCATTTCTGCCACTAAACTCCGCCAGTATGTTGTACATCCTCCTGGAAAGAAAGGTGTGCGCAAGAGAGGATGGTATGGGCCTGGAATCTCTCCCTAGTTATGTCAAAATGCTGAAAAGACTGGAGCTCAAAATAACGAACCAGTTTGTGTGCAAGCATGCGTGTGTGCGTGCGTGTGCATGTGCGTGTGTACATCAAAAGGTTAGAGACTCCATTCTCTTTTTTTTTTGAGATGGAATCTTGCTATGCCGCCCAGGCTGGAGTGCAGCGGTGTGATCGCAGCTCACTGCAATCTCTGCCTCCCAGCTTCAAACGATTCTCCCATCTCAGCCTCCTGAGTAGCTGGGTTTACAGGCGCCTGCCACCATGCCCAACTAATATTTTGTAATTTTAGTAGAGATGGGGTTTCATCATGTTGGCCAGGCTGGTCTCGAACTCCTCACCTCATGTGATCCACCCCGCCTTGGCCTCCCAAGGTGCTGGAATTACACACTCCATTCTTGCCGACTGCGGTAGCACAAGTGTGCCTGGCCTCACTCACACTGCATTCCTTTCTCTTGCTTTCTGCCTTCTCTGATGCTGAGAGGAAAACACTGTAGACCTTACACCACCCGAAAAACCTCAAGAGAGTCTCAGAACAAAATGAACCCTGTTCCACAATTAGTCACAGCTGCAGGGGAAATGCCTAAAGCAAACACAAAATGAAAGCACTCTCTAAGCATTCACCTCAGACTGGAATTAGAGACTTATCCTCTAGCCACGTGGGGCAGAGTGGGGCAGAGTACGTGGGGCCCTTGCACTCCTGACTGGCCTCCTCCAGCCAACCCCCCCTCCCCACTTTACCAGGCTCCGAACTATTCTGGGTTTGACAGGCGTGCGGATGTGCAGAGAGGAGGGGAGGACCATTCAGAGGACCAACGTGGAGGCCTGAACCAGCAGGATACTGATCAACCTGGCTCTGCTTTGAGGAGTCATGGTCACGGCTGCCAGGACAAACAGCTGGGAGAGGAGCTTCCTGTATAAAGCCCTTATCCACCTGCCTGGACACAAGTCCTCATGGCCCCTTCCCAGCTTCTCTTCTGAACGGGCAGCACGGCCCTTGTGGGATGGCGCTAGCCTTGCAGATGGGAAGACAGAGCAGAGGCATTACGGGGCAGGATGGGAAAACAGACGTCCCCAGGGCAGAAGGTAATAGCAATGGGCCTTGCTCAGCATCTACAGCCGATAGGTGCTTGCTGAACAGCTGCAGGAAGCACAGGCGACGGGGCACTGGAGGGCGCTAAACACAGAGCAGGAGGGAGTGAGGAAGTGGGGGTCGTGGGATGATACCGAGTCGGTGCACGGCAGACAGCACAGGCTGTGGCCATTTGCTGAGGGCTGCGCACAGGAAGAGGAAGCCCCAAGCTTTCAGCAACCCTGGCTTCGTGATCAGTGGGATCAGACCCTGGCTTGTTAAAGACACTGCCAGAGGATCCTGGTCAACAAAAAAGAAGACCCGTTGTGTCCAATGTGAGGCTAGACCTTTAAAGATGAGCATGTGCGACCACTTCCAGGATGCTGGTCGGTATGAACCCGTGAGCTGCTCACTTCTCCCTGGCCAGTGATTCACCTGGCCACCTCGGTTGTCACCATTCTCTCAGGTTCTTCATCCACGTGATTCCAGATCCCAGCACACCTGCCAGACCGGTGAACGGTAAGAGGCAGAGGGTGGCATCCCTGCCCACTCCTGGTGTGAGGTCCATGCCTGCAGAGCTGAGAATGAACTCGCCTGATGGCAAGCAGCAGAGGGCATCTGCAATACACTCAGGTGGTGCCAGTCGTGAGGAAGGTGCAAGACCACCCTACAGAGCTGACCAAACCACATGGTGGGCATATCTGCTGGAAACACCCCTCCATATCTGGAAACTCCTGACTTCTCTTTAGCCAAAGAGCACTTGACAAGCGCGTGTGTGAAGAAGCTGGGGAAAGGCGGGTGAACAGTGCTGCGTTGCATTACATGGTCTCCTACAGAACCACACACACTCAACACTCACCAGACACATATTTTGAAGGTTATCAACTGCTATCACCATCATCATTAAAAAATCCTTCTGCTTAAAGAGGCAGTACAGGGCTTTATGGGCAACCTCACACACAGGCCCTGCCTAGGAAGGATGATGCCACTCTCCTCCTCTCACCTTTCTCTGGGCAAAGAAATGCAATGCTGCTATTTTCTTGTTTTATTTATTGATTTATGTTTATACAAACAGGGGTCTCACTATGTTGCCTAGGCTGGTCTCGAACTCCTGGCTTCAAGCCATCCTCGCACTGTGGCCTTCCAAACCACTGGAATTATAGGCATGAGCCACTGGGCCAGGCCAGAAATGCAACATTCTGATCTGTGTTCAGGCCCAGCTGTATTCTATATTTACCAAGAGTGGCAAGGGAAGGTCTCAGACCAAATGTCATGTCACTGTCAGGTAGGGGCCCCCAAGGGGCCCTGTGATCCCAGCCTCCTGGCATCCATGCCCCTGTGCATCCCACGGGCTGTGCTTACTGATGCTCTTCCAACAGCCAGTATGGATAGAAAGGATGGGAGGTCTCTCCCACGTCCTGGTTACAGAAGCCCCTCAGCTCCTGCCCCGGGCACCCGCTCACTCTCTCTAGCATGGCTCACCCTTGGGGGCACAGTTGCCATATCCCAGGAAACCCTGTGTTTTAAAACAAGCCTGTGTGGTGATGAATGGAGGCCGGGCAACAAACCCGTGAGCAAGCTTGGAGGCAGATCACACGCAGCCCCCAGTGGTGGCGGAGTGCCCCTCCCGAGAGACCCTGCCAGTGCCCCCTCTCAGCTGCACCTGGATTCCTGACCACACAGTGAGGGAAACTTTATGGACGCTTGTTGTTTTCAGCCGCTATGTTCTGGGTCTCAGCCCGCTGCCATGGATAACTAACCCATATGGCTTCTTGAAGGATCTGAAGACAAATATCCCAGTCAGCCCAGCAGATGAATACTGAGAATATAATAATAGCTACTGCTCCTGGAGTGCTTGCCAGGGACTAGACGATCATGCTCATGATTACATATAACCAGCCGGGGCCTGCTAAGGAAAAAAGGTAAGCAAACAGGGACCTGAAGCCTCAGGACGCTGACCTGAGGTGGGCACCTTAGTGACCTGTGCCCCAGCTGCCTGCATGTCACTCTCATCTCCAGGGCAGAAAGCTTCAGCGTGTGACTCCAAGATCAACCAAAGCGTTCAGAGTCCTGGCACATGCCAGGAAGTGCCGGCTCCCAGGAGAACCAGAGCCTCTGGGGACAGGCGGTGCGGTGGGCGCTGGCCACACAGGATCTCAAGTGTATCTAAAAGGCCGAAAGCCTCTCTGGTAAAAAGAGAATTCTGTTACTTCCCCCAAAAACCTGTTTTACATTTAATAATGCCACCGTCACGAATTTCTGCAAATTTCACTGACTTCAATTTAAACTCATTTCCTCTTGGGCTGTTACAGGTGAAGATGCAAAGTGCCTAGTCAGGAACCTTCTTTTGTTCCCTTCCTCTTTAAAAAGCAAGTTCTGCAGACTCCAGCAGGATCTCAACATTATGTGTTATTTAAGAAAAAGCAGAGCAATGAATGAGGTCTTTTTTTCCTGAAGGTCACTGAAGACAGAAGCTGCTGGTGAACAATGACTACGCGACACGGTTCCTCACCCCTCTGGGTGGCCGAGACGAGCACCAGGCACGCCACGCGGTTCCTCACCCCTCCAGGGTGGCCGAGACGAGCACCAGGCAGGCCACGCGGTTCCTCACCCCTCCGGGTGGCCGAGACGAGCACCAGGCACGTCACCCACCGTCATGGGCCGCAGCTTCTCCAGCAGATGGCAAAGCTGTTCCCTGTGACATGGGGAGGGGGTTCCCTGGGAGGGCACGAGCTGGCAGCTCCCATCCATACCGGCCAGCGGGGCCTGCCCTCCTCCGTCCTCTCGCGGCACCTGCTCTGTGTAGCACTTTACTTCGTGAGAATGTAGAGCAAGCACTGGCTGTTTCTATGGTGTTTGCAGAAAAGAAGACTCAGGGCTTAAGGAAGCACTTTAGCAAGAATCTAGAAACTCTAAGGTCCCCACTGAGCAAGGCTCCCAAACTTCCAGTGAGAACAGAAGAGGCACCTCCCCGGCCCCAGGCTCCCAGACCTGCCTACTTCACCGGCAAGTGGAGCCCCCGAAGACTCTAAAGGCCTAAGAGCAGTCTCCACCATCAGTGGCAGGGCTCAGACCCTTACACACAGCATGACCTGTTTCGTGTTCACAGAAATGAGTGAAGTCCTATAAATATCGTATCACTGACAAAATCAAGGGTGGGGAGGTGGGGTCCCCATGCTGCAGGCGGGGTGCACGTGCTGTGGATTCACCTTCTGGCCATCCGTGCTCCCACCCTTACGCTCCGAGTTGTAAAGTGATCACGGATTTCGAAGCCTTTGGGAGTAAAACCCTAAATGGTGCTGAGATTAAATTCCCTCTCTGTGAAAGTCTCCTCCTCTCTGTGCCCCATGTCCCGTCTCCGGGCCTGGGTCCCTCCCTGCACGTGTTGTGGGGCTCACCATTCTCCCTCATCTGTGCCTGTCCCCATGCCGGCTGGTGCCGGGCATCTGGGTGCTTCTCCAGCGCCTCTGTGCATGGTCCTGCTCTGCCAGCTCCTGTGGCTCCATCCCCAACCCCGTGAAGGTGACCCCTCAGAATGAGGCCTTTGCACATCACGAGCCAGGAAGACATTAGAGGCCTGGTCCTTACTGCAGCTGGTCTGGGCCGCTTTAGGGTGGTCAGGGCCCTGTTTCTGGAGCAGTTCTTGGGCCCCAGGGCCCCTGCTTTAGTGCTCTCAACATCTTCCGGGGAAAGAGCAGAAGCTTTGAAATCAGACTTAAGAGCTATCGTCCTCAGGCAAGTCACTCAGCCAAACTGAGGCTCTGGCGATTTATAAAATGTGGGTAACATCTAAGGATTAGAAATTATAGAAATAAGGTGAAGAGTACACAGAGTCAGCTTGTGGGCATAATGCCACCACAGGGCAAGCAGAAATTGGAAGGCACCTCCAAGTTCAACAGGCTTTCTGCTGTGCCTCAGGGACTCCTGCTCCATGAATTATGGAAGTTTTCACATTCTAAGCATGAACGCTACCAAGAGCTACTTACAAAGCCTGGAAAATCACCAGCTGCCTCTAAACTGCAGTCTGAATTCCAGGAGACACTGGCACCTCCGAAAGCCTAGCTGTAATGGTGGTGAGACAGGTGACCCGACAGTCAAGTTGCACTGGCACACCCTACCCTTCCTCCTGCGCAGGAGAACCCTGTTATTCATCCCTGGCATCCATGACAGGGTTAGGACTATGACATTTTAAGAGGCAGTCTCTCATCAGAGAGAATAATTCCACAAAGCTGTAACTCAGATCTCTGCCAAGTTCTCCAAATCAGAGAATGCTAGTTACTAGAATGTCTGCTCTTGTTCCTAGAAATATATTTGCACACACACACACACATGTACACACATACAGATACCAAGTTAGCACTGGGATAATAAATAGGAAAACAAAGGGAGAAAACAGTGGGCAGGAGTTTATCTTTACCTGCCTCCAGGAATCAGACCCACCGAATCTTCTAGTCCCATCTGTCCTCCATGGCCTCATAGCTGCCATCTCCAATCTTCTAAACACCATGATTGTGCCTTTAGGGGCTACCAAAAACCAAGGTGATTTCAGCAGCCCCCTTATCTGTATACAGGGCATTGTTCCCAGGTGCAAAATCTGATCTCCGAGTTCTGGTGCAAACTCTTAGGACCTTTCCTGACCCCGGTCCAATGTACACTGGCATTCCTACTGGAATACCTGAGTATCACAGATGACTTTGATTCAGCTATGTGACACAGGCTCAACCGCTACACATTGGAGTGTGTTAACAGATGACAAAAGTCAACTGAACAGACCCAGTTCCAAAGGCATGCAAGCTCCAGGCAAGGAGTCAAACTAGCTGGGAAAAAAAACAGAATTTCAGAAAAATTCTGAATTCTGCAGTTTACCCTCTCACTTAGGGACTCAACGTTCTTAAGCCTTCAATGATCAAAATGCAGAGGTGACATCTGCCTGTTAGCCAAAGAAGCAGTAGAACATGGAACTGAGAAATATGGATGGGAGTGGAATCCAAATCTAATTACGGCTGTGTGACTCTGCGCCAAATATTTAAGCTCTATATAACTTAGTTTTTTAAAAAACGGAGTGTGGCAGGTCATCTATTCATGTTGCTGTAATGAATCACATGTAAAATGCCCAGCAGGAGCAACTGTTGAGTACCTCTTATGATTGATTGCCCAGAAGAAGCTGTTAAGCCTGACTCCAAGCAAGAGTAAAACGCAGCTTATTAGGAACATTTCATCAAGTAGAAACTCTGTTGATTCTTCTGCAAGTTCTGAATGACCAAGAGCAAAGGGCAGGTGGTGACGCTGACCCAGAGACATGTGTGAGGCAGGGGTGAATGCATCTCCGACTTACCCCTAAGAGCCCAAAGCGTTCGGACAGGCTCCAGCCACAGAGAAAGTCAATCTCAAACTTGTGGTTGAGAACCACGATGGCATTTTCCTTCCCATACTTGGGGTAGGCGCGCGGGTCCGTGAAGATGGTGCATTCCGTGCCCGACCACCACTCCAGCAGCATCACCAGCTCTGGAACAAACCACAACAGACAGGTGTTTACATCACGCAGCCTTGTCCTGGGGCTCTGCTGAGAGCGGGGCTCTGCCCTCCCAGCGGGGGGAGAAAACAACTGCTGGGGCAAAGTTCTGGGTCGTTGCAGCACAGACCTTGGTCCTTGAGAGGGTTCAGAAGCAGAAAGAAAAACAAGAAAGACTTCACAACATCCTCCAGGGAAGAAGAGGAGGATGCCTGGAGAAGGCAAACGACTTCCATTCCTTGATTAAGTACCTTGGGGGAAAATAAATCAGAAAGCCAGAATCCGTCAAGAATTCATGCCCTTGTAAGGCAGCGTGTGATGAGGTATAGAATTCTTAATATCCTGGAAAATTACTAATTGGGATACTTAAAACTCCATCAAAGACTATTAAATGCCCAATTTTCCTCTCCCATTTCTGACACTTGAGGGCACGGGGAGGAATGGAGGACGGTGGTGCCAGAAGCAGGGGCCGTAGCACCCGCAGGGCAGGTGGGGGTGAGAGTGACTACACGGCGGGTCTGAACAGAACTCTTAAAATATTCTTTGTCGGGGCTTGCGAAAAGGAAAAGATTCCTTTTTCAGGCAATGATGACCACCTCTAGTTTATTCTTCAGTGATGCCCCCACCCAGGGGACTTATTCCCAATGTGGCAGGCTCAGGAAAAGCCTCTATGGTAGAAACTGCCCAGAAAAACAGTTGAATGTGGGTGATCGACTTTGAAATTGACTCTTAAAGTTGATGGTGTTCAGTAGGGGGTGGCACCTGCGTGCTCTGTGAGGCTCGTGTCTCCTCCCCACCCATCTTTTTTTTGAGACGGGGTCTTGCTCTGTTACCCAGGCTGGAGTACAGTGGTGTGATCAAAGCTCACTGCAGCCTCAACCTCCCAGACTCAAGTAATCCTCCCACCTCAGCCTCCTGACCAGCTGGGACTACAAGCCTGCACCACCAGGCCTCGCTAATGTTTTGGTATTTTTTTGAGAGATGTAGTTTTGCCATGTTGCCTACAGGGGAGACTCCTGGGTTCAAGCAGTCTTCCCGCCTTGGCCTGCTGAAGTGCCGGGATTACAGGCGTGAGCCACCACGCCGGGCCATGTGCCCGCCTTTTTAAATCACCAGTTAGTGGGGCACACATGTAGCAGAGGACTCACTCCCTCCCCACCCCATCCCCACCCTACACACATATAAAGGCAGGTGGATTTGGCCTTGACTCCAGATGAGCCTAGTATTATAGCTCAAGTGGCTGTCCTTGGAAACTTTTCTCCTCCAGGCTGGAGGCTGGAGGCTAGATGGGAGCAGCAGAACCCTCTAGAAGACATCACAGTCTAGTTTTTAAGCAGTTAGTCCCATGGGACTTTGAACAAATTAACCTTACAACACCACTGTGTCTTAATCTTTGGAATGGGGTTGCCCCAAAGGGTTTTGTGAGCATAAAGTACGTAACACATAGTATGTGCTCTGTATAGAGCACGTTCCCAGCAAATTGAAGCTATCCATATCCTTAAAAATGAACAAAACCATTCCCCATCCTTCTCCAGAAGTGAACAATGAAAAGCCTCTACCTATTTCTAGGAACCAAGAAAGCATCAAGCCCCCATTCAGTTGTCCACCAGGCCACAGCATTGGTGGAAGCAGAAGCACAAGTCAAGGAACAGTGACGCGTCCTGGGAGTCAGTTGTGGGAGTTTGCCAGGGGTGGGGTGCAGGGTAACAACATGCAGCCTGGCAGGGCAGCCTGAAGACAGGATGGAGGGACCACGTGTTAGCATGGGGTAGAAAGATGCCTGTAGCACTGTGCTGAGTTTTTCTAGGCACGAGGATGGGAAGGACAGTCTCTTCCATTACTGGCCAAGGAGCACAGATAAGCACCAAAGCACAACTCTGCAGGGAGTCGGGGAGACAAAGCTGAACCTTCCAAGAGAGTCACACTTCCTATGGGTCACAGGCCAAATGCCTCTGTGTGGGACTCCCTGCCTAAGGCCAGTTCCCACCGCCCCTACCCCATTCGCATGTTCCCCGGCACCCTCCACAGCCTTATCACAGCTGTGACTATACCATGAGTCACTAGATACAGAGCTCTGTATCACTATATACAGAGCACAGGCGCCACGAGACAGCAACTGTACTGTGCGGTTCACCCTGACCTTAGCCTCGACTCCAAGACTCAGTAAGTACGTGGCACATGGATGCTTTCAACAAATGCCACGTGACTACCTAACGCATGCAGACACTCTGCGAAGTGCAGGAGATGAGCAAACATTCAGATCCGATTCCAGCCCCACTCCAGCTTACAGCCCAGGGAAAAGACAGCTACACAACCACAGAACAACGTGACAGGGAAAGGAGAAAGGCCTGTTAAGAGGATGGCTGCTGAATATCGTCTTCGTGGATTTGGGAGTCAGACACATCCAGGCGTGTCTCCACCGATCCTGGTGGAGCCACTTGCTAGTCGTGAGACTTCTGGCATGTTTCTCAATGTCCTCCTTCTCTGTAAAATCAGGATAGGTAAACGCCATTAGAGACGCTGTGGATATTAAATAGAGCATGGATTCAAGACACCTAGTGTGACATTGGGCATAGCAGGCAATCAATACAAGCTTTTTAATTACTATTATATGCATAATAATTTTACCACACACAAAGGCTCTGTGACCACTGACGGGAAGAGGAAGGATGAGAAAGAGACAGAGGCAAATGGAGAGAAACCCAGAGAGAGAGCATCGCAGAGATGTCTCAGTTACCAGAGTAAGGAGTTATGATTTATGATTTCATTCTAAAGGCAATAAAAAACACCACTGGAGCATTTTTAAACAGATACACCAACATTCAATTTGCATTTGAAAAAAAATCACTCTGACTGAAACAGGAACAGACTGGAATAGGGAGGCCAGTTAGGGGGTGACTGTGTCACACAGAGAGAGGGGGTAGTGCTGAGACCAGGTGGGGGAAGACCAAATTTCTCACTCATCTCAGTAGGCTGTTAAATAGACAACTACACTCTGAACATCACTGGCTAAAAGAGTTTTATTTCCCTTTTTTCTCTGTTTTTTTTTTTCTTTGAGATAGTGTGTCACTCTGTCACCCAGGCTGGAGTATAGTGGCCCAATCATAGATTGCTCACCGCAGCCTCAACCTCCTGGGCTCAAGCGATCCTCCCACCTCAGGCTCCTGAGTAGTTGGGACCACAGCTGATCTCAAACTTCTAGATTCAAGTGATCCTTCCACCTTGGCCTCCCAAAGTGCTGGGATTAAAGGCATGAGCCATCACGCCTGGCCCATTTTTCTTTTTATCAAATGATTTCACATTTTAATTCACAGAAACACATTTATACAGTCATGTAAAATGATTCAAACAACACAGAAGTAGGTACAGGAAACAGAAAATTCCTCTAAATGGCTTTGGGGTGTGTTCATTAAGCTGGCCTGGACTACATTTCCCAGATTTCCCTTTCTTGGATATTTCTGGTTAGGCGGCACCACAAGAGACACTCTTGGGAGGTTTGGAAGGTGAAAAGGAAATAGCACCATTTCGTAGGTCACACACATTTCTGCTGATCTGCTGATTCAGCTCTTGAGTGCCGAGCAGCAGCCAGGCCTGCAACTGCTCCTCCTTCCCATGGATCCCCCACCAGCTTCTCTGAATCCCTGGCCAGGCGCTTGCGTTTAGCTTTGTGACAAAGCTCCCAGCTTCTGCAGGACATCCACACCATCGATGCCAGATGCAAAAGAACTAATACAGGTTTTAGCCCATTCTCATGAGGCGCCAGACTGTGCTTGGTGGTTCCAACATCTTCTCTCTCCCACTCTATATGCATCACCCCTTCCTGACTGCCCGCCCACCCGCCCGCCCTGTGGACTGCAAGCTCCAGCATCACATGCAGATACAACAGCCCTGCAGAGACTGCTAGACCAGCCCCCACAGCCGAGTAAGGCCACTGATCTCCCAGTGGCTTTGCTTCTCTTGTTGAACCCTGACTGACAGACGCTTCCTCTTTCCCTCCCCAAGCTCCTCCCTTCTCCTAGGTTAACTATTATGAACAGTTTGGAAGGTAGTCTTACAGTTTTTTTTCCCTAGGCATTTATACACACATGTGTGCACACACACACTCAAAAAGCTTTGCCTTTAGCTGAATGGCTCACCAGCTGATGTTTTAGTTGGAGGTTCTTATGTAAATAAACTGCACACAACTTACAAATATCTCCATGAATTTAGGTTTCAGTTCCTCTCCTGGATGGTTGCTTTCAGGGCTATCAGCCAGAGCCTCTCTCAATAGCGGCACAGCCAGCTCCACCTGGCAGCCCCTTCCTGTACTGAAGAGCCTACAGGAGCTGCTTCCATTTGAGGTGGGATGTCTCTCATTCAAATTAGACACCTCTTTTTACCATCATGCATCAAATGCCAGGTTTCCAACTGCTCAGGGCTTGGGGCATGCTGCATTTCAAGTACGTTTCAGCCTGTCCTTCCACTCCCACCATCAGTTCACAGTGGCTGCAGACCTTGGAACTGCTGTGCCTCATTCTCCTCCCACAAGATTCCGTCCCTGTATGCTCACTCCATGCAAAGGGTAGTGTCACTTCCTTTCAAAGGACATATTATTTAGAACCGCCAATTCAACTTAGAAAGTTACCAACGGGCACCTGAGCAATCCATCCTGACCAGGAGCGATCGGCAGGTGCTCCATAGCAGAGGGGTCTGTGAGAAAGCAGGGTCTTCTGTTGGTTAGTCAGGGGAAAATCACTTGTTGAGAGTATCAGGTTGCAATCCTGAAACCAGTATTACGATGCCAGGAACCCTACAGGGGTAGATCTAAGGGAAGCAAAGATAAGGTCTTGCTCTTTGTCTAGTCCACTGTATGCTGCTGTAACAGAATCGTTGAGACTGGGTAATTTACGGAGAACAGAGATTTATTTCTTATAGTTCTGGAGGCCGGGAAGTCCAAGGTCAAGAGGGCTGCATCTAGCAAGGTCCGTCTTGCTGTGTCATCCCATGGGGGAAGGCAGAAGGGCAAACAAGCATGTGCTCAAGAGAGAGAAATGAGGGAAAGAGGCTGAACTCATCCTCTCAGCAGGAACCCACTCTCTGAGTAACTGACCCACTCCTGAAACAATAGCATGAACAAGGGCAGAGCCCTCACCGCCTAACCACCTCTTAAGGCCCCACATCTCAACACTGTTGCATTGGGAATTAAGTTTCCAACACATGACTCTGGTGGATGGATTCAGAACATAACACCCCTGAAACATCTACCTTCTTGTTTAGGCATCCAAACTAACACAAATTAAACACCCAGAAAAAGCAACTGAGGCTTTAACATCACAAGAATTCGAGCCGCTAGATAGTGAACTGAAAAACAGTTTATCTGGGAATAAAAACAATGCATCGAATCAAAATAAAAGCAGGAGAAGAGGAAAAAGGGAAGGGCTTATAACCCCCTAGAAAGGGGCCCGGAAGCTGTAAATGACCGGCCCTAAGAGGGACCTCAGTGGGAGAAGTGTGGGGAGGTAGGACACGGTCAGCGGAGATCCCAGGATCTGCAGACTCCAGGTCTTCCCTTTAGGGTGGGTGAGCACGTGGCCCAGCCACGGACACATCCACTCAGGGCAGTGCCCACCATACCTGCCGAGGACAGGGGGCACCCCATCTAGGCCTTGAGTATGCACGGACTGTGAGACTCACCATAGTGTGGAGAGGGCATCCCAAGGTGCACACACTGCAGGGAATCGCAGGGAGCCATCAAGGCAGCCTGTCCCTGGCCAGGATGGCCACCTGGGAAAGGCCACAGGACAGAAAGGGAAGCCTGCTCCATGCAGAGATACAGCCAGGGCTTCAATATCATACGGCAATTTTTCAAACTTTTGTCATATTTTAAAAATGTCAGTTTCCCAAATTTTGCTGATGTTATTTTGACTCTGCTGCTCCCCGAGGGCTCAGGGAGCACCATCTCTCTATGAAGCCATCACACTCGGATTCTGCCCTCCGGCCACTTCTGGCTCCAGCCAGTTGCTGCTGCCTGTTCTACAAACCCCACAGAGCCGGTGCCCAGTTCTTCAGGGTGATGACGAGAGAGGGTGCATAGCACAGCAGGTGACTTCTGCAAAGTCCCAAACCATTGCCTGCTATTTCAGGGGCTGAATGAAGAATAAAACTCAGGGGGCCATAAAGAGGCTTAACCAGAGGCACAGGTTTGGTTTTATTATACTTGCCATTGTGCTGTTCAGCTTAAGAGATTACTAACAGGAAAAAGAAGAAGCCAGACAAAAACAAAGTGGACTTAAGGAACAGAGGCCTTGCTGTCCTGTGTGTGAAGATGGAGGAGGAAAATGATGGCGACTAATGTTCCCGAGTTCATTTCCAACACGCGTGGGTCGTGGCCTATCCCCCAGAGTTAGGACGTGGGTGGCTGGGAGCTGAATCCAGACACAAGGGCCCAGGGCAACTCTCTAAGGTTGCCGAAGACACCAAAAGCCATGACTATGTAAGAGATGACTGGAGTGCAAGCGGCTAGAGAAGGGAAATAAAAGGAAGATCAGCACGTAAAATCACACCGTGAGCCCAGGCAGAGCTGCGATCAGTTCCCTACCTAGGACACAAAGATTAAAATGCCCACCTCAAAGGTGTGGCGTGACGAGCAGATGCGAATATACTTCACGTGCTGAATACAAGCCCTGCAGCAGCCAGTGCTTCCTCCTCCTGATTTCTACTGCAGTTGACCTTTGAACAACATGGGTTCAAACTTCACTGGTCCACTTCTCCCTAGACCTTCTTCCACCTCTGCCACCCCTGAGACAGCAAGAGCAACCCTCCTCCCGGCCGCCTCAGCCTACCCAGCGTGAAGACGACAAGGGTCAAGGCCTCTCTGATGACCCGCTTCCACTTACGAATAGTACACACATTTGCTCTTTGTGATGATTTGCTTAGGAATGCCTTTCCTCTCTTTCCTCTAGCCTACTTTATTGTAAGAATACCGGATGTAACACACATACAAGACATGTGTTACTCAACTGTTTATGTTATTGGTCAGGCTTTCCAGTCAACTGTAGGCTATTAGTGGTTACATGTGGCTATTTGACCCCAAAACAAAATAAATACTTTAAAATCAGAGGAAGACGGGGAAGAAACGAAGCATGCCCTGAGTGCACTTCTAGGCAGCCCTGAATCTGCTGTCCCCAGAGCTCTCCTTGTTCTCAGCCCCTACTCCGCGCTAAGCAGCTGCAAGACCTGGCTCCATTCTGGTCTGGATCCCAGGGTTCCCTAAACTCCCTGGAGATCCCAATACTTCAGGCCTCCAGACAAGCTCTTCCCTGCTGCAGGCAGAGAGGGCCTTGGGCTCCCACTCCCCACCATTCCCCAACGCTCCTGCTCATTCCTCGCTCCATCAGGTGGGCCCAGCTCCTCTCTGCGGCCCATTCCAGGAGAAGCGCCATGGAGACATCCACTAAAACAGGGGAGGCAAAGATCCTGTACGAAAAACCTCACAATCCAAACGCTGCTGATGGAAGCCCTCAGGAGTACAGAGTTCATTGTTCAAGCACACGTCAACAGTCAGACCTCCCACAGCTGCAGACAGGGGAGCCACGTTACACAGGGAAATGGCCTTATTATCATTAGCTGTATCCAGTTTTAACAATTATAGAATTATATAGGTGATTGTGAGGAAGGGGACCCAGGCATCTGGGATCAACTTCCCGCATTTCAATAGAAGAAAAGACTGACCGACTGGCGCCTCCTGATTCACCCTCCTGTAGGTGGCAGGCTTGGTCTCGGGGAAACTCTCCGGAAGGCACTGTTTCTACTTAAAACAAGATCAAACCCAGAAACCTTTTCACACGTGAGTCCTAAAGCTGTAAACCCAAAACCCTTTCATATGTGATTCCTGAAACTGTAAACTCGAAACCTTTTCACATGTGAGTCCGAAAGCTGTAAATCGTCATTGTAATTTCTAAGGCTGTAAACCTAAGATTCTTCCACGTGTAATATCTAAAGTATAAGCCTATACAAAGGCAGAACCTTCCTTTGTTAGGGGAGCTGGGTAATTTGGAACCATTGCTCAGCTCTGGCCATAATAATAGTAATAATAATAATAAACTCCTTCCTTCCCCATTCGGTGTTCGAGGGCTGGTATTTGAGGGCTCCGTTTCCCTCTGGCGCTCCTGCTACAATTGTCCTGAAAACATAGATACATAGAATTATATATTTATAATAACCTTTTATCTTTTAACTGATGATAATTTAGGTTAAAAATTAAAGCCCTCATCCTCAGCAGCATCCAAAATGCAAAAGCAAAGCTACGAAGTTTCCGAATACGGTATCATTCCTCCCCGTAGCAGTGCTGGAGGGCCGGGTCCCTCCCCTGGCATCACAGGGAGGCCTGGAAGAGAGAGGACTGTGCCTTCACACTCACAACACCCTCACCTAGAGGTCAGTCATCATGTTACAGGGTGCCCACAAGACCCTCTCTGTGCCTGGCATAAAAATTAATAAAACCACAAAGTGAAACGATGAGCACAGAATAAACAGGTGCCGCCCAGCTCTAGCCAAGAGTTCCGGCCGCAGGTGTGGAGTGGGCCCCAGTAGCGCTGTGAAGGGGACGACGTTCCACAGCCCAGGGCATCTCTTGTGTCCTGTCAACACAGCCTGGGATTCCCGAGGGAGGCGGCCTGCCCGCCGCCCCCATGGCCTGCAGGCTCTGCTGCTCCCACGATGTGCCCACCGCCCCCACGGCCTGCCCGCCGCCCCCACGTCCCACCTGCTGCTCCCACGGCCTGCAGGCTCTGCTGTGGTGCCAAGCAGTCCCTCTGTGCACTAAGCAGCTCACTCCAAGCTGCACCACACTTACACTTGCTCCTCTGTCCCAGCTCTGCCCCTTCTTCTAAGCAGGGTGGGCATTCCTAACTGCACAATACTAGGCAAGCTTGGCCCCTGTGGGCACTTGCTGGTTTTTTTATTACTTATTTTTTTGAGACAGTCTCGCTCTGTTGCCCAGGCTGGAGTGCAGTGGCGCGATCTCGGCTCACTGCAACCTCAGCCTCCTAGGTTCAAGCGATTCTCCTGCCTCAGCCTCCCAAGTAGCTGGGATTACAGGCATGCACCACCATGCCCAGCTAATTTTTGTATTTTTAGTAGAGACAGGATTTCCCCATGTTGGCCAGACTGGTCTTGAACTCCTGACCTCAGGTGATCTGCCCACCTTGGCCTTCCAAAGTGCTGGAACTACAGGTGTGCGCCACCGTGGCCCCCAACTTGGTATTTTATTTTTAGCTATTCTAGTTAATTCCTTGATATATACATTTTTGCAACAACCAGATTTCAGCACTTTCTTTCTGTGACACCAAACTGGGAGCCCAGCCGTACCTGTCCCATCCCGGAATCTCCCAAGCATCTGCTCTTCCCACTCACGTGTCCACATCATTGGATAGCGCTCATGGTGAGCACCCACACTCCCAGAATGCAGGAGGTTCTACTGGGCAGTGCTGGGCTTTTCACAAATTAATAAAAAAAAGAGGTTGGGCAGGGGTGGGGGGATCTGTTCTAAAGAGAAACTTCAAAGACAAAAACTAAACGCAATGTATGGGCCCTATTTAAATACTCCAAATGTTAAAAAGAGAGAGAGACAGACAGAGACAGAGACAGTTTGGAAACAACTAGAGAAACATGAATGTAAGTGGTATTACATTATATTGAGAATACCATTATTTATATTCTTGTGATAAAGACACTGTGATTATGTTTTTAAGATGCCCTTATTCTTTTTTTTTTTTTTTTTTTCCCAGAGACAGGGTCTCACTCCACCACCGAGGCTGGAGTATGGTGGTGCAGTCTCGGCTCACTGCAGCCTTGACCTCCAAGGCTCAGGTGATTCTTCCTGCATCAGCCTCCCAAGTAGCTGAGACTACAGACTTCCCAAAGTGCTGGAATTACAGGCCTGAGCCTCCACACCTGGCCAAGATGTCTTGATTCTTTATAAAACACAACTCGTTATAATTTGGGGTGATATTTCATGACATACAATGTCTGGAATTCAGTTTTTAAATTTTCATCCATCAACTTGACACCTGCCAGTAGGATGAAATATTTAAAGTGAAATCCAGATTCTTTGACGTTGGAGAATCCTCATGCTGTTCTCTCTACTCTCACATAGGTTTTACATTTCTCATAATAAAAAGTTCAAGAAACAAGTTGCTTCTTCCACTGAAAATAAGTCCAGGAAGCAATGACTCATCATGGCAGAGGATCACCCAAACCCTCTCAGTCCTGGCTCGGGCACTCTTCTCTAGGAGCAGCAGGGAGAGAGACAAAGATGAAAACCGCATAAAAAAGTTCACCCCTAAAATACAGATCAAGGCCATGCCTGGATTTTTTTTTTATTTCTGAAAGAGATGAAGATTCAAATACAATTTGAAAATACTTTGCATTTCAATGCCACTATATTTGAAGCGATTAAAAGATCTAAAATTCCCAAAGAGTAGTAGTCCCTTTTCTGCCCTTTCTTTGCTTGCTGCATGGAGTGGTGAGAAATTCTCAAAATCTTCCATTTTCTCCTCACTCCATTACCATGGAAAGTCCCATTGCCGCTCTGGGCCACAGGACAGTCAGGGCACTGAGCTTGGACTCTCAGGGTTAGGTTAAAAATTAAAGCCCTCATCCTCAGAAGCATCAAAATGCAAAAGTGAAGCTACTAAGTTTCTGGCACCTGAAAGTGGTATCATTCTTCCCTGCAGCAGTGTTGGAGGGTCGTGTCCCTCCCCTGGCATCACAAGGAGGCCTGGAAGAGATAAACTGCGGCTTCACGCTCACAACACCCCCCTTCTCGGAACACTGACTGACTGTGGGCAGCTCCGTTCCCCATGCCTCGGTCTCCTGATAGCTAACCTGGAACACTCATGCTTAAAATGAGTGAATTAGAGCCTAACATGACAACAAATCCCACTTCTTAGCCTACAAAGCTGGGGATCAGATTCTGGAACGAGGTACAGGCCGTCCATGGGAAACTCCGCCACCTCCGTGCTGTCTCCCAGGGATCCTCTATTTGCAGCTGCGTATGTTTCCAAGACTTTCAACTTAGAGCAACCCGTGTTCTTGTGCACACCTCCGACGGCCCCTGAAGTCCACTGCTCGCTGCCACCACTGGTTCCGTCTGCCCACACCTTCCATGTCCACCAGCGCCCATCCTCCCTGCCATCTCCGGCGCTGCCCTCCTTGCCCCTTGATGACCTCCACCTGGTTTCTCTGCCTGCAAACACACCTGCTCCACATGCCAGTCTGGTGCCGCACCGCCCCCTCCTCCTGTTAGATGCCTCTGCTGGCTCTGTACCATCAACCAGATGACTGCAGGCTCCTCAGCAAGCCCCAACCCTCGCCTTCCTCTACTTCTCCCCGCCACACTTCCTGAGCTAAAGCCCAGAGCAACTGCAGCACTGTTCCTGGAACTACCTAGAATTCTTTGGACCTACCCCAGCCTCTGGGCTCTTGCTCAAGCTGTTCTCTTGGCCCGAATGACCCTTCCCTTCTACAGGATGTCCAGCCTTTTCTGTTTTCCAAGTCTCAGTTTAAATAAGACCACCCGCCGCCACCTCATCTCCCTTGGGAGTACGTTCTCTCTCTTCAGCTCTCCTAAATGCCCCATGAGGGACACAGCCCCCGCCTTCGAAGTCAGACCTGATTTTGAATTCCCATTCCATGATTTAGTAACAACATCGGCATATTACTTAACCTTGCTGGCTTTCAGTTTTATCTGTCAAAAAGGAATAATATGATGTCACTCACAGAACTGCTATGAACATCAAAGAAGAGAAGACTAATGTTTGCACAAGAACTGTGAATGGTGATGACGTTGCTGGTCACCTTCTTCCCAGAACCTCTCTCTCCGCCTTCCGTACTTTCTCACATTCTAGCTAAGGCCCGTCTGTCTTGTTCAGTATTCTTCCACCACAGAGTGTGCCATCCTCAACAGGAGGATCCTGCCTCGTTCATTCTGCTGTTGTTGCTGCCCACAGCATGCAAGGCAGGGTTTGCCCAATCATGGGTCTCCATAAACACTGGAATCCAACCGTATGGGTGATAGCAGGGGCCGTGTAGCTATGGGAAAATTCACCAGCAAAAATCCGTTAAGGATGGTACAGTCCTAAAGCCCGTTTAAAAAAAAATTTTTTTTGAGACAGAGTGTCGCTCTGTCGCCCAGGCTGGATGGAGTGCAGTAGCAGTGGCTAAACTGGAACACTCACCCTTAGGATGAGTGATCAGAGCCTGACTAACATGACAATGAATCACATTTCTTAGCCTACAAAACTGGGGCTCAGACTCAGGAAGGGCTCATTGCAACCTCCACCTCCCACATTCAAGTAATTCTCCTGCCTCAGCCTCCCAAGTAGCTGGCATTACAGGTGCCCACCACCACGCCCAGCTATTTTGTGTGTGTGTGTATTTGTAGTAGAGACAGGGTTTCGCCATGTTGGCCAAGCTGGTCTCAAACTTCTGACCTCAAGTGATCTGCCCACCTCAGCCTCCCAAAGTGCTGGGATTACAGGCATGAACCATCACGCCCAGCCCAACATTTTTTTATTTTAAAAGTACCATTATAAAATTACTAACCTACTTAGGAATATTTAAAGCAAATTGTAAAATCTACATAAGATAAATACCTGCTCTAAATTTTCATCTAATTAATGTCTTCTCTCACCTTTCCCTTATTGAAATATAATTTGGCTTATTTCCATAATCCATATTCATTACCCGCAGAGCAGAGAAATACATATATATTAAAATGTAGCTTTAATATGTATAAATATACATAATAAAACCCTATACATGTATATTCTAATTTTGAAACAGACAAAAAATTAAGATGTTAAAATATACACAATTACCAAAATAATTTTTATAGGCAAAAGTATAGAAGGGACACTATCCTGGTATTTTTTTTTTAAATACATTTTCTTCACATGAGACATTGTTTCCATATCTCAGCCTAGGAGGCCTCCAGGTATTTAATTTTGTCTCTTCTCTAGAAGAAAACCAACTTTTTCAGTAGAGCAACTTTTAACTACTGAGGATTACATATGAACTGTGTATTTTTCTGTCAGACTTATGATAAGTGATGTCACCAGATAATTCTAAGATCCTCTCCTTGCATCAGTTGTTTCAAGTGAAACTTTCTAGCGTTTCCAACAACGTGATATTCCATCCCTATTAAGATGACCAGATAGAATACAAGGTACCCAGTTACATCTGAATTTCAGATAAATTACACATTATTTTTTAGCATAAGTATGTTCCAGGCAATACTAAACAGAAGACATACTACATTAGGAGACATGCAATATCTGGGACACATACTAAAAAATCATGTTTATATGAAATTTAAATTTAGCTGGGTGTGCTGAATTTTTATTTGTGAAATCTGTCAGTTCGAGTCTTTATCAACCCAGCCGTTGCCATGGTAACACGCATGGTCGTAGCTCCGGGAGGAAAGAAAGGCATTGGGGCTGAGCAGCCGGCGTGGTCGAACGGGGCTTCCATAAACGCCATCCCCTAGAATCCTGAGAGCCACCTGGCGAGATCGGCCTCGCTATCCCATTTCACAAATGGTAGATGGAAGACAGATGGTTTCCCAAGGTCATGCCGATTCCAGGCAGAATTCCTGTGCTGGCTGCCACGGTCCCTGATGCTGAGGGCTCAGTCCCCTTGCTTTGCTGGCCTCGTGCACGTGCAGAAAACGTGTTTCTTAGTCTTAATAATTTTTAAGTAATAAATCTGTGCCTCTTCTATATCCCCATCTTTAAAACATTCCTGAGAAATCATTTTACCAGGGTTTTATCTATCAGGTGTGCTTTATCTGATCAAGCTAAGAAGCTGGTGAGTGGGCACACAACGGTGTTGCTAAATCCGGATTGCCTGGCAGCCCGGGGAAGACCAAGGCCGGGAATTAGGAGGCTTTTCCAACTGTGGACAGTGCTACCTCCTCCCCGTCTGGCTCTTGTGAAGTCTGATGAGTGTGCCAAGACCAGCAGGGTGCCCTGGAAGGTGAGGTCACACCTCAGGTGATGGGTGGGGTCCAGGGAGGGGACACGGACAGGATGGAGGAGCAGGGAAGAGGAGGAAGGCAAGGAGGAACCAGGGGAGAGAGAGAACCCACAGGTATTCCACACATACTATAGTCAGGCAGTGAGCGAGGCTGGTCACATGCAGAACTCACTTACTGAGACCCTTAGTCGCCTGTCAGGACTATTCTCCTCCGCACAGATGAAGAAGCTGAGGCTCTGAAAGTCTTAGCCACTTGCCCAAGGTTACTGAGAGGGTGCAGAGTTCTGCCTGTGCTGTGCACCTGCACACAGCAGGTCCAGGCCGGCTGAGGCCAGCAGGGATTGCCCCACGCATCCATGGGCCCCTCCGTCAGTCTCTGGCCCCCTCACCACCTGGCCCTCTCTTCCACCTCACTGTCTCCACCCACCCCTTCCTCACCCACCGCCTTCCTAACCCCTCTCTCCTCCACCCAAACAGGGGCCAAATGCAAACCTGAAATGCAGTTCTTTGAGTATTTGTTTTCATTCTCAATAAAGCACTGAGTTTTGTGCAGGCCCAGGCTCTGTTCTGTCTTATCAGTTCTGAAATGCTCCGTTGGTTCACACTTTAACATGCTGAAATCAGGGTGCATCTCACTATTGATGGCATCCCTTAGTTTAACTGCAGCATTTCTTTTCCTTTCTTAGATATGCATAATAAATACACACCTTATGATCAATGACTAGAGTCTATGAAATACAAGAATTAAAACGAAACAGGGTGACCTTATCAAGCTGATCTCATTTAGATGAGCTGTGTCTGAAATGGAGTTATGTATGTGGGAAGTGCCAGGGTCAGGGGAAGGGAGGAATGAATAAGGAACACTGGGGATGTTTAGGGCAGTGATGCTCTCCTGCAGGGCGTTCTCATCATGGTCACATGACATTATGCACTGGTCAAAACAATGTATTGATACGAATATTGGTTCAACACTTGTAACAAACGTACTAGACTAATGGAAATGTTGGTGCTAGGGAAAAGCATGAGAAAGAGAGACAGACACTGACTGAGTATAGGAGAGTATATGGAAACTATCTGTACTTTCTTCTCAAATTTTCTATAAACCTAAAAGTGCTCTTAAAAAATAGCCCATTAGTTTTTTTTAAAGGGCATGGTGATTTGATCCTTTTATATTCCTCTCATTAAAAAAATGTTAAAGAAAATACATAAAACACTATTTTATGTTTCTGATTCTCCCTCTACCCACCAAGTAGTTTTAGCAATCTGTGACCAATCCGTAGAGAGCTCATGGGAAGCTTTACCCAGAAGAAACCAGGAAAAAAAAAAGATTTTTAGACCTTAAGATATTGATCAAAGGAGCAGAAAGATTCTCAATCCACCTTAACTTCTGAATATTCCAAGTCTCACTCTCTAATCATGTCAATGGGAAAGAAAGACAAGCAATATGCCAAGATAGGTCTGAAGGAAAAAGGACAATTTATATATGATCTAAAAATATCTATCTCCAGAATAAAGACAAGTAGAAATAAATTAATCATTAAAAAGTCAATTTTGGTTCATGGTTATAATTAGATGTATTTATCCAATAGACTGTAATTTAAGGTTATAACCAGAGTCAGACTTCGTTCTTTGTTCCCAATAACTATATCCATATGTTCACAGGAAAAGAGCTTTTTCCAGTCTGGATTTCCCATGAAGAGAGACTGGTTAGATCCATGCTGATCTTGGTTCAAATCTCCCCAGCACCCCTGCATTGTTTTTTTAACTCCTCAAGAACATAATATGGAGAAGGCTAATCATTTGATTCCAAACACAGTAACATTCATTGAGTGCTTATGGGCCACACTTACTAACAAATGTTTTACAAACATTATGTAACAAAGCAGTTAGGGTACACTTGACACATGAGAACACCAAAATGTAGAGGAGTTAACACAAATACCCAGGATCACAAAGGTGACAGATAACACACCCAGACTCAGCCCACGCCTGTCCCACTTCACATCCCACACTCTAACCCACTGAGCTGTGCTGCAAATTAGGAATAAGAAGTATGTAAAAGAGTTTAAATGTAGTACTTAGGAACTGAATGAAACCAGAAAAATTATACCATTGCCATATAAATTCAGTAGGAGACACGTCACTCTGAAGGCTGGTTCAGACCAAGGGGGCCAACCCACCTGTCCCACCAGGACCCTAAAATTAGAGTATCAAGGGGAACCAAGCATCTGAGATATGAGGAGGGAGACTGCACTTTTGGCAACTATAGAAGTGGGCGAAACTAGAGCCAGACAGGACTAAAGATGTATACATATTTTTTCCACCTGTCATAGTCCTGAAGACATTGATTAATTAGATTAAAAGTACAAGATGAAATTGCAGCTATCTGACTTTTGTGGACTGACATTTAAAATATCAAAAAAAAAGGATTTTTGTCAAACTGATTACATGAGTTGGGAGACTGCCGCTACACCAATCCTTCTGTAAGGATGCAGGTGCAGAAGAGAGTAACACGCAGGATGGACAACACTGAGCTGCAAGGAGGCCACTGTTGCCTCAGCAAGCCAAGGCTGGTTTGATGTCTTGACTACAGTATTTTCTAGGTGACGATCATGAACAAGTGATTTAACTTTTTCTTTCAATGGTACTTTCAATTCTCAAGTCACCTTCCTCGCCACTGGTTAGGACCAGAGCTGGGCAGTGTGCAGGGAGGTGTAACTGTTAATGGATTTGTAAGGATTGCCCTATTTTGTGCATTCTTTTTTTTTCTGTCTTTCATTTCCAAGGTGCCTTTCTTCTCTCTTCCTTCTCCCCTTCTTTTGCAAGAATCATTTTCTCCCTCTGCTAGTTTAGAAGTTATACATTCTTTTTTTGTTTAGATGGAGACTTGCTCTGTTGCCCAGGCTGGAGTACAATGGTGCAATCTCAGCTCCCTGCAACCTCCACCTCCTGGGTTCAAGCAATTCTCCTGCCTCAGCCTCCTGAGTAGCTGGGATTACAGGTGTCTGCTACCATGCCCGGTTAATTTTTGTATTTTTAGTAGAAATGGTGTTTCCCTGTGCTGGCCAGGTTGGTCCCAAACTCCTGACCTCAGGTGATCTTCCCATCTTGGCCTCCCAAAGTGCTGGGATTACAGGTGTGAGCCACCACATCCGGCTGGAAGTTATACATTCTTTTTTTTTTTTTTCGGGACAGAGTCTCACTCCATCGCCAGCACCAGACTGGAGTGCAGTGGTGCGATCTCGGCTCACTACAACTTCCACCTCCCGGGTTCAAGCAATTCTCTTGCCTCAGCCTCCCAAGTAGCTGGGATACAGGCACGTGCCACCACACCCAGCTATTTTTTGTATTTTTAGTAGAGACAGGGTTTCACCAAGTTGGCAGGATGGTCTCTATCTCTTGACCACGTGATCTGCCTGCCTCGGCCTCCCAAAGTGCTGGGATTACAGGCGTGAGCTATGCATTCTTAAAACATCTCCATTTATCCTTCCTAGTGTCTTTTATGTTATTCTGGCCTAATATTTTAATATTGTCCTTCTAATTTAACTCCGTAAGACTTTAAGATTGTTTATACAGTGTTCATTCACATTTATCCACATATCACCCTTTGTTCTCTTCTTTCGTTCTTGTGTTGCAGGTCATCTATCTGAGATCCTTTTCCTTTCCTGAAAACTTATCTTCAGCATTTTCCTTAGTGAGGATATGATGGTGACAAACACAATTATTATTTATCTGACAGTGTGTTTATTTTGCCATTATTCTTGGACCCTTTTGTTAAGTGTAGAGTTCTAGACTAGAACTTCTTTTTCTTTCAGCATACATTAAAGATATGACTCCATCATCTTCTGACTTCTGCTGCCCCTGGGAAGAAGTCAGACTTTAGGGTGTCACTCTTTGGAAGGTTGGCTGTCTTTTCTCTTCTGGTGACATTTAATGCCTTTTACATTTTGGTATTGCACGAGTTCACTATGATGAATCTATGTGTAATTGCTTTTTTTCTTTTATTTACCATGGGTTTCACTGGGTTTCTTGAACCTTTGGATTAGTATTATTTGTTAGGTCTAGAAAATTCTGAACCATTGTCTCTCCAAATATTGTCTCTTCCCCCCAACCCCATCTTCTGGAAGGACATACTTAATCTCTTTTACATGTCTGTATCTCTGCTGCATTCTGGATATTTCCTTCTGATGTGTCTTGTAGTTCACTAATATTCATTCCAGCTATGTTTAAGCTGACATTAAACCCATAGAGAAAGCTTTTCATACTCAGTAGTTTCTTATTTCTCCAACTCAGTAGCTTCTTATTTCTTCAAGTTCTTTTGATTCATTTGAAAACCTCCTAGGTTAGTTTTTACAGTTTTTTGTTTCTGACAGGTGCCACATGCCCAGTCCAAGACTATGTGAAGCTAATGTAATGGCTGGAGATTTCCAGAGCATCCGGGTGATTTGAACACACACTGCAAATCTGCAAGCAGGCTGCTCTGCGGTCACCGCTTTTCAGAGATGTTCATTATCTTCAGCTCAACTCACTTAGACCAATACAAACTTCCTTGTTGTCCACCAGGCCTGTGGAGTGATCAGCTTTCCTTCTGATTCATCTTTACATTGAGGTTTCAGCCTTTCACAGTTCCAGTTTTATGGAGGAAGAATCGCTGTTAGACTCCAGGGTAGACTCTGGGCTTTGACATCTGTGTTGACACTGCTGGACTGCTGACAATCAGATTTGCCTGCCCTCATGTATATCCTCAGCAGCGCTGCAGTGCCCTGACTGTCCGCACTACTTTCCCTGGGATTTTGCCTGGTATACCCTTACTATCCTGACAGCTCTTTGATACTTTTAAGAAGATTTGAAAATATATTTTATCCAATAATTTTAGAAGAAGGGTTGGGCAAAATAACCTAAGCTGTCATATTGTTGAAAATGGAAGTCAGTTTTGCTGAAGGTAGTTTAATTTTCTAAGCCTTAATTTTCCTGTATGTAAAAGAAGGTTGCCTGCAATCACTGCCTACAGCTGTGCTGTCCACTCCATAGCCACCAGCCACATGAGGCTGCTAAACATGTGAAATGTGGCTAGTCCACACTAAGGTATGCTGTAGGCATAAAATACACACTGAGTTTCGAAGATTTCCATGAAAAAAGAGAATGTCAACTATCTCATTAATATTTATAATGGACACATTTTGAAATAATATTTTGAATAGTTAATCATATAAATTATTAAAATTATTTTCACCTATCTCTTAATGTGGCTACCAGAAAATTTAAAATTATATATGTAGTTCTCATTGTAATTTGAACACACAGCACTAATCTAAAAGATAAAGCTTCTTGGTAATGTTATAACAACACTTTATGAACTGCTCCTGTCTCATCTGTCAGCCAAACCTGGTCCCCATTCCTTTGCAGAGTGTGTGTGTGTGTGTGTGTGTGTGTGTGTGTGTGTGTGCGGGCGTGCACATGTGTGTATATGTGTGTGTGCATGTGTATGTGTCTGTACATATGTGTATGTGTGCATGTATGTGTATGCATGTGTGCGTGTGTGTGTAAATGCGTGTGTGTGTGTCTCTGTGTGTGTTTGCATGTGCTTGCATGTGTCCTTCATAAAGCTGTTTCTTGACGGAGGAAACTTATTTTGTTCATTTTTAAGTTATCAGACTTGGGGCCTGACACATCGCAGGAGCCACACAAACACTTGAGAAATTAATGAATAAAATGGTTTCCACGGACGATCTGATACACTTAGCTTTTAAAGAGGAACAACTTCCTTACTTCTAGTTTTCCTTAGGAGGATCCTTCCTTAGGTAATTGCTGCCTTCCTGCACCTCACTTACCCCAGGAGCTGTCTTGGCCATCATCTTCCATGTGCTTGCCTCATTTCTCAAATTGTTTAGAAATATAACTGTGAAGAACACTACTTATTGAGGCCTTCCTGGGGATCTCAACATTAAGTACAAAATTGAATATATTCTTCTCTTCTCTAAAAGAATATCATACAATTTAACCACACTAGAAACATAATTCAGAATTTGAAGCAAATTTCTCATTTAACCGAAAACCAAGTTGAAAGATAATTCAAGACAAGAAACTGGCTGCTATTTTCAGGGTAGGAGCCCAGCCTTCCCTTTCCAGTGGCAGTATTCCCGAAATAAGAGAAAAAAGGCAATTATTCAGAGAAGACAAGCACTGCAGGACAAGCACTGGGCGGGAATGCAAACTGGATCATAAACACCTTTTAAACGAACATTCATTATGTGGCATGTCCTCCAAGAATACTCCCATCATTCCAAGCTTTAAAGCCACCTAGAAATACAGCAACTTCATGATCATCAGAATTAGAACTTTGTACAGTAGCCAGCCCTCTTTAAAAGCCCAAAGTGGTTCCTAGAGCACACTTCATGTAACAGTTCATTCAGCATGTCCATGATGCCTGCAGTAAAAGCAAACGTTGCAGAACTTCATCACGTGGTCAAAGCGGCGGAAGGAGAAAGAGACCTTACATCAAGCTGTGCCATGCCTCGGTCACCTTTGACTATTCTGAAGAGGACAGAACTCTAAGACCGCCACCCTTTGTCTCTCAGTTCCAAAACTGCACATGCAGAGAACCTGGAGACACTTAGGGAGGCACGCCATGCCACACCCTCAGGACTCCTCACACAGGCTTGGCTCCCAGGCTGCTCTCTGGGGCACGTGTCAGGCCAGCAGGCAGGCAGGCTGTCTAGCATTGGCATTAGGGCAAGTCTTGAATGTGAACGTTCTCAAGGTTTGCTCTGATCCTAACTTTTCCCAAAGCTTTCTGACGCTGTTCTGGCTGTCCCCTCCTGGTGCAGAGGCAGCTCACATCCACGAGGTTCTGTGATTCCTGTGCTGGATATGCCAGAGCCTTTGAAGGTGCCAGGATTTAGGACTTGTATAACCTAATGAGCCTTAATGATACCACATCCCAAGCCAGAAAGAGAACCCTGACCACTTTCTAGAACGATATAGATCATCATCTTAGAGCACTGTCTTTCTAGGAGAAAAGAAATGGGACCTAGTAGGTTAAGACATCAGACACTGAGTGCTGATGCTTTACCAAATAACAGCAATGTTAAGAAAAAGCCAGGAACTGGAGAGACTGCAGGGCTGGAAGGAAATCAGGAGAAAGGGTGTCCTGGAAACTATGAGAATGCTTGAAAAAAAAAAAAAAAGAAGAAGACAATCACAGCAAACCCAACAGAGAAGTCACATCAAATAACACCTAGTGCCGGGGTTGGGGATGATTACGTCAGTGAGGAGCAGGACTGTGGTTCTACCCAGGGTCTGAAATAGGCCTGAAGCAACGGAGTTAGGGTAAAGACTAGAGTTACAAGTCACAGTTCAATCCAATGTGTTAAGAAGCAAGGAGAGGGCCGGGTGCAGTGACTCATGCCTGTAATCCCAGAACTTCAGGAGGCCGAGGCAGGCGGATCACTTGAGGTCAGGCGTTTGACACCAGCCTGGCCAACATGGCGAAACCCTGTCTCTACTTTGGATATAATATAAAAAACAAGCCGGGTGTGGAGATTTGCGCCTGAAATCCCAGCTACTTGGGAGGCTGAGGCAGGAAAATCACTTGAACCTGGGAGGTAGAGATTGCAGTGAGCTGAGATCACACCACTGCACTCCAGCCCAGCGCCGGGCCACAGAGCGAGACTCTGTCTCCAAAAAAAAAAAAGAACAAGGGAGGAAAAACACGTCAGGACCTGCTCATTGAGCGAACAACTTGGCACTTACTCGGTGCCTGGAACTACTCCAGGCACAGGGGAAGTTAGCTGGGAACAAGAGGCAAAGTCTCTGTCCTCTTAGAACTCTTTGTCCAATGGAGGAGGCAGTGATAGAAGTACACAAGAGGTGAGTGCTTTACAGGAAAATGACACCATCCACTTTCCCAAACTCATTCCGTGGACCAGATCCAGAAACACTTTCATTTGCCGATGCTAACAAGTGTTTTAGGGGATGGGTCATTTGGAAAAAAGAGAGAGAAACCAATGCTTTTCCATTTGGCCTTCTCAAAACATTGAATGTGCTAATGGAGGGGCCAGGGCACGTAAGCCCAGACCTTGCACTGCCAGGGACCTTAAGAACTAGCGTTCCACAAAAGTTTAGGAAATGCTGCTCTAAGTGATTCTCGGAGTAAGTATACCTGCTTATGTTTAATTCTTAAAATGCTATTCCATGTGGTTGTGGTAAATATTTCCATGATCTAAACCGAGTCGGCCCCTCCTCTGAGAAATCTTCCACAGGGATAGGTGCCTCTTCCGACTCCCAGATGCTCCCAATGCAGCCAACAGGCTCTCTCTCCTCCTACTTCAGCCCTGTAGGGACATACCGACCGATGTACACATGACTCCTGGGGCTGCCCCGTTGCCAGACATCTTTTCATTCCCTGCTGCTCCTAACCTAGAGCCACTGTTTTGCAGGAGCTCCTGGAAGTACTGGACAGGAGGGAGGCTGGAAGGAGAGCCTGGGAAGGAGACGGATGGCCCAGTACCAGGGAGGTCACCCACGGAGGGCACCCAGGAGGGTTAAGTGCCTGCTGGAGTTCTGGAAACAACATTACTGACCTCAATTCTAGAGGAAATATCATCATCAATAAACACACACTGTTCACAGATTGAAATGTGGTCTTGGACTCACTGTTAAGAGCAATGAAAAGCTACCCATAGGTTTTACCCAGACAATTCCGGATGGCAACGTGTTGGTTCTATTTTAATACTTTCTTTTTGACACAGTGCATTTTCTATTTGTTTTCTCCAACTCTTCTTCAGTCTCTCATATTTCATTCTTCCCATTCTTCTTTTGTTTTATATTAAAATATTTCCTGTCACTGTTCCATAAAAAAGAACACATTTTTACTGTACTAACTATATGCTTATTGAAGAGTTTCTTCGCTCATTATTAAAAGTGGATATACAAAAGACATTTACATTCTTTCCTAAATAGAACAAAAACTCCTATATTATACTTCTTGCTTGTACCTAAATATAATCTTCAAGTAATTTTTCATGTTTTGGCAAGTGGTCTTCAGTTGCGAGTGATTTCACAATCTCCCTCCTCCGAGACACTTGGTGATGTCTGGAGACATTTTTCATTGTCACAGATTGGGAGGGGGGTGCTACTAATTAAGGGTAGGAACCAGAGATTCTGTTAAACATTCTACAATGCACAGAACAGCCCCACGACAAAGAATGATACAGTTCCAAGTGTCAGCACAGCCAAGGCTGAGAAACCTGGCTGTGGCCATGACCGTGGGAAAAACAAACCAGGTGGCAAACACCACCTTTGGGGCGGAATTCAGACACACAATTGCTCAGGCTGGGTTGCATCCTGGCCCCACCACCTACTACCTGTGAAACTTTGCACACGCTATTTAACATGCTGTGCCTCAGTTTCTTCATCTGTCATGGTTGTTATTAGGTTGAAATAAGCTGACACGTAGAAAGAACTCCGGAGAGTGCTGGGAAATGCAGTCTGGCTGTTTTTTCCTTTATACTGACAGAGTGCATGAATGTTAACAGGGAAACTGACCTGGAGCTCACATGTTGTTAAGACAAAAGTACATAGCTTGTGAAGGGATACATATCTTATTTATATTATCCAAGATTCTACATTTTTTAAACCCCAGAAACTCCTAAAATATATGCCAGAATTATTGCTAATATTGATTCCATTTCTGAAGCCCTAAGATTTCCCTGTTGAAATTCATGATGCAGTAAGCCTTTGGGACAGATTATCTAAATTAATTTTAAAGAACATTTGGATATAACAGAAATGCTTAATAATGCAGGTTTTAAAAGGATTCTAGTTTGGTAATTATAGAGGAATTGCCCCCAAAAAACCTATTAACTGGCCTCAGTCTTTTCTGCATAAATAGCACATTGCAACACTGTGTATCAGACTTGCAGAAACATACAAAAAAGCTTTTCTACAGGACGGACAATGTCTTCAGCAGGCATTCATTCATCTCCTCAACACGTCTTCTTGTCAAGCCCACCCCTCCTACAATTCTTTCAGTGTTCAAAAGCTCAGGCTAATGTGGCCAGCATCAAGAGCTCAAATCACATGGCTGGTGTGACGGTCAGTTTTATGAGTCTACTGGCCAGAGTACAGACTCAGTTATCTAGTCAAATACTAGGTGTTGCTGGGAAGGCATATGGTAGACGTGGTCGTACACATACACACATACATACACACACACACACACACACACTCTCTCTCTCTCTCTCTCTCTCTCACACACACACACACACACACACAGACACACACACACACATACACGCATTGTTTCTTAAGGGAATGACTGATTCTGCTGCCCACACCGGCCCCTTGTTGATAACAGTGGCAGGCCAAGCTGCCCAGGGTTATGGCTCTGGGCATGTGATATGGTTTGGCTCTGTGTCCCCACCCAAACCTCATGTGGAACTGTAATCCCCAATGTTGTGGGAGGCGATTGGACCACAGGGTGGATTTCCACCTTGCTGTTCCTGTGACAGTCAGTGAGGTATTCTGAGATCTGGCTATGTAAAAGTAAGCAGCCATACCCGCTTCGCACTCTCCTCCAGCCATGTAAAGATGTGTCTGCTTCCCCTCATCTCCCACCATGACTGCAAGTTTCCTGAGGCCTCCCCAGCCATGCTTCCTGTACTGCCTATGGAACTATGAGTAGATTAAACCCCTTTTCTTCATAAGTTACCCAGTCTCAGGTAGTTCTTTATAGCAGTGTGAGAATAGACTAATGCAGTTTGATATCAATGCTGTATAAAAATTCTGCCTCCTGCCCCGAGAATGCCGGCTTGTTCCCTAAAAGGCTCCCAGAGGCACAGACTCCCCTAACACTGCCAGGGCAGCCAGGGGAAGTACAGAGGGAAGGAAGAGCACTAAAGAGGGCTTCTAAGCGCCTCACCTTTCACTGCGATGAATCTGGACAGGGAGGGGAAGGAAGAAATGAGGACAGACAGCAAAAGGAAAAACAAGAAATTCTATGTTCATCCTTCAGCCAGGTCCCTATGAGAAAAACGTAAAATTGTACATCACTTCTATGAGAAAATCACACCAGAGTAATGCTAATGAGTGAACATTTACCTATTTATGACTCACGTGGAAAGCATTCAATACGTGTTAACTAATATTTCACATTAAGGCCTGTGTGCCAGATACTACAGGAAGGGATGCACAGGCCAGCAAATGATGGAGTGCACTGTCTGAATTCAGGGAGTTCAACCTCAAATAATATGCCATTTTATCTCCAGATAACCATAGGACAATTCTGATTATCTGTGAGAATACCAACACTCTCTCTGGCCTCTTCCTTTTCCACCCAGAATCTAACCAGCGCTGGCAAGGACAAGGGGAAGAACAGCATGTGTGCTTGGGCATACATGGGGCGGCGTAAGCTCATTTTTTGATTGCTCAGCGTTACTCTGGAGAGAATTATCGGTGCCTCAACTTTTCTTCAATAATCACATTTATTATGTTGACTAGGGACACCACAGGTCCCTCCTCTGCTCTTCGTAAACAATCAGGGACAAACAAGTGACATATTGGAATTCAAATGAAGCTTCATCTGTTCCTGGAGCCATACGGTCCATGTGATGTTACACTGCCCTCACAGGATGGTTCTTGTCTCTGAGAGGGTTATTCTATTTGGCCACAATTTCTGATCCATCCAAACTCATAAACACAGAGACCTTCTTTGCCTCGTTTTAGAATGGCGGATCCCAATCACACTTCGGGTTTCAGCTGGAGCTAAAACAACACATTTCAGCCTGGGGTCACTGCAAAGCTGGGCCAGCCTGTCGTCCTTTCCATCAGAGCAACAGGGAGAACAGCAGCTTCCTGCAAATGCATCGTCTTGCTCTGTATTCTGCCACCGAGATAACAGCTTAGCCAAGGAAGTCATCATGAACCACATGGTGTTGCAAAGGAAATCTTGTTCCATTGATCAGCTCAGGTTCCTCTGCAGTATTGACCCTCCAGGTCCTTTCTGGAGAGAATGAGCTGGCAAGGGAGTGGGGATTGGAGGTTGTTCAAGAGAGACTTAATTCTGCACCTAATCAGATAAGGTGAAGGTTAAGAAGCCATTAATGAAAAATGACAATTTTCCTTGGGACTGGATTAATGAGCTCTACAATCCCCAGAGAGAGGTTAAAGTACCAGAAGAAAAGGAAATTACAGGAACCAATTTACCTTTTTTTCCAGTCTTATTTTTATTCAAAGAGCACTTCAGGTTAAAAATAGAACACAGAAGAAAGTCATCTGCAAAAACCAGGAGAAATGGTTTTCTGTTTCTTTAATTAGTCACTTCCGGTTTTCAAGGCTGTCATCCAAATTTCCCCACCATGAGCTCTGCTTGCAATGTACCAGGAACTCTCCTGCCCTACAGAGCCTCTGTCTTCTGCAGCAGGGCCTCTCGAACTTGAATGTGAATTTGCATCATTGTGACTTGTTGCAATGCAGATTCCTAGATCTGGAGGGAGGGGCCTGAGATTCCGCATTTGTAGTAACTCCTGGTTGATGCTGTGGCTGACTTCAAAAGAGAGGGGTAGGTGAATTACTGTGCCCCACCTAGGGCCAGGTCCTGATCTCAGCACCTTAGATACACTGGCTCTCTTCATTCTCTAACCAGTGCAAGAGGAAGTCGCCATTTCACAGACAATTAACTATACTTTGGCAATTATTCACCCATAATTCTTTTCCCATTTCCAATGTTCTTGGATACACCAATGTTCACATTAGATATGTGAACTTAGATATGCCAAGCAGGATGCCAGTATGACGCTTACTAAATGCCAGTATAAGCCATTTAAGACTTATCCTAAGTGTTCCTCCTCCAGGAAGTCTACCTGACCTGGTAACCTGGACAAGGTGGCTCTCATATATACACCCAACACACATTCCTGCATGCTTATATGTCTGGCTGTAGGTATGAGTTATCTGTTGCTCATAACCAAACCTTGATGGCTCGAAATAACAAAAACACTTAATATCTCTGACAGTTTCTGAAGGTGAAGAATTCAGGACTGACACAGCTGAGCAGTTCTGGCTTAGGGTCTCTTGGGATGTTGCAGTCAAAATGACAGCTGGGGCTTGCCTGAGGCTGGCAAGGTGATGTTCCACTATTGGCTGTGGATCCCAATTCCTCTTCTCATGGGCCTGTCTGAGGGATGCTTGAATGTCTTCATGCTTGAATGTCGGGTGGCTGGTTTCCTCTGGGATGACAGAGCACGGAGGGCAAAAGAGAGAGGAAACCAGGAGAAGCTATGGCCTCACCTCGAAAGTTACAAAGCACCATTTATGCCACTTAGTTGAAGAAAAGAGAGTTACTAAGTTTAGCCAGCACTCAAGAGTTAGGGAAATGGGCTTTCACTTTTTTCAAGGAGGACTGTCAAAAGACATATTTAAAAATTACCATCCACAACAGACTGTATTTTCCAAAGGTGACTGCAATAATACTGCATATCCCATAAGCTCTTCTAGAACATAGGTAAAATGGAATTTCCCCTTTCTTGATCTAAGGCAGATACTAACTTGTTTGTAACTAGAACAATGTGGCAGAAAAAAAATGCATGACTTTCAAGGCAAGGTCATAACCTTATGCCCTGTGAATGGGGACACCCACTTTTGGAGCCCTAAGCTACCAGCTAAGAAATGCTACTCCCTTGAAGCCGTCTGCCATGAGGAAGCCCAGGCTATGTGGATAGGTTGCTCCAGTTAACAGCCCCAGCTGAGGCCCCAGCCAACAGCCAATATCAACCCCAAGGATTGTAAGTAAAAGACACCAGTCCTTGATTTCTGCCCCCTACTCTAGAGTCTCCCCTCTGGGAACCAGGAATCTTGGAGCAGAGCCTAGCTGTTCCCACCGGGCTCTGTTCAGAATCCTGACCCAGCGAATCCACAGGCACAATGAAACGGTTATTGTAAGCCCATAAGTCATGGGGTCATGTGTTACTCAGCATTTAGTAACTGGAATGTATCTTGCATTATCATTGTCTGTGGTAGTCTCTCTCTCTCCCATCAGGTTGTTGGATTTAAGTCTTCTAGGGCCTAGGGCTGTGTCTTACTCATTGCTGTAAAGCCAGCACCCAGAATAAGGTTTGGCATGTAATCCATGCTCAACAAGCGTTCGTTAAACGAATCATGAATCAATGAAAGTGCTTGGAATTTTGCTGGAAGAGTTTTTCTTTCTTTCTTTTTTTTCTTTCTTTCTTTTTTTTTTTTGAGATGGAGTTTCACTCTTGATGCCCAGGCTGAAGTGCAATGGTGTAATCTCAGGTCACTGCAATGTCCACCTCCTGGGTTCAAGTGATTCTCCTGCCTCAGCCTCTCCAGTAGCTGGAATTACAGGCACCAGTCACCAAACCCAGCTAATTTTTGTACTTTTAGTAGAAATGGGGTTTCACCATGTTGACTAGGCTGGTCTCAAACTCCTCAAGTGATCTGCCCACCTCAGCCTCCCAAAGTTCTGGGATTACAGACGTGAGCCACTACGCCCAGCTGAGAGAGTCTTCTTTGTCTGGAATTTATGAGACCCCACTGGTCTGAAGTCCTCTGGTTGAGCTAACACCATCTTCCTGTCCAGGTCAGTGTACATGCCATGTTTCCACCCCTTGTAGAGTTTTTTGTTGGCTGGTTGTAGTTTCTCCCTGCCCTTTGTTTGACCTTCTAAATTCACACTGAAAGCATTTAATCAGGAACTCTTTATGATGCTGTACAAAGACTCGCATACCATTAACATAAATAAATAGCAGTAATGATCATAAAATTGGTTGTGACCTTGAAGTCAAAGACACTCATCACTAATGTTGATTCTGGTTGTTAAATGTTTAAAAACAATTTCAGACTCTTGAGTTGACTTTATCTTCTCAAGACTAAACACAAACTCAGGACTGTGTGTTTTAAAAAACTTACATTTTTCTCAGTTGCATTTGGAGAAGATGAATGCAGTTAATTTTCTCATTAATAAGTGTTCACAAAAGGGATTTGTGTGCTTATTAATAATTTTGTCTATCTTTCTATATAAATGTAGAGTATAGATTAAACATGTCTGAAATTTGACACAATGATTTCTAAATTGGCCTGGATACATTTTCAATCACTGCATTCTCAAAATTTCTTTCAATTGATCCAATGTCTTATTATTTTATTGGAATTAATAATGATTCATGTCTTCAATTTAATACTCACAAAACCAATTTTATCACCAGCTCCAACCTTGAAGGTAAATATTTCAGTTACTATCTAATCCCCCTCCAAAACTCTCCCTTTCCAGCCATATTTATCCTTCAGCTGAAGACAATTATCTAGAAACAGCACTGGATTCTCATTATCTCATGATGAAGTTTAACTCCCCCAAATTTTACAAATGTTAATTAAATCTTAAAGGGCAAACAAAATGTCAATCAAAATTGATGTACAATTGTCTGTCATCAGGAGCTAAAAAAAAACTGTTACCAAATTCATAGAATATGAATGCTACAGTACCAAACAGAGAGGGTACATACCATGATGGGGCTGATCAAAGAAGCAGGAGTTTTTTCCCCAGAATGAAACACATTATTTTCAATGAAGCAAAGCTTTCAATAGTTCTTTATTCCCTTTTCTCCATTGTGCTACTTTGTAACGATTACAGAGTCAGCTAAAAGAATAGTTTCAATTGTGGTTAAGAAAAAAGAATCACCTCCAAATTCAAATGATCAGCAAGTTTTTACAATAAACCAAGTAGGAACAACGACATGACTGTGGATGAAAAGGCACTAAACAGAAAGAAAGAAGCCAGCCTCGGCCTCACCACTGGGGTCTGCGCAGAGGAGTATGAGTGTCAATCCACGGGCACTCTGTGCTGGAAGGGACTTTGGGAAACACAGCAATACCAGCTTGCTCAGAGGCAAACACATCACAGTTATCTGGCATGACTAATCCTAAAATGCGTATTTCTACCTCTCGTCCACCTAGTCTCTCTCCTGGCTTCCCCATCATAGACAGTGGGCACGCACGTCCCACTGACCGGAAGGCCTGTGCCAATACACTCTCCAGGCATGGTCAGAGAAGCTCAAACGGTGAAGACAAATGCTTAGAACCCGCTCAAAGGGCGTGGGGCAGTCCTAAGGCACCTTTCTCCTCTGTGTCCTGTCCTGAAGGTTAGAGTGTTCCTTTCCTGCACTAATGCTGAACAATCACTCAGGCGCCATCAAGAATGACCAAGAGGGACACTCGAAGGTCAAAAGCCTCAAAGGGCAGCTTCCCCAGCCAGAAGGATCAGAGGCACATCTACAGCACGTCTCATGGGGAATCTGAAAATGCACTTACCTAGTTTCTACTCATGACGTCGCCAACTACCGTGGAACATCAACTAGATAAATACCTACTTTTAAAGCAAGAAGGAACTGCACTTTCAGGGGGAAAAAGCAGTATAAGATTTGAAGATAGCAAAAGATCAAAACACCAAGTTGAAGGGAAATCAATTCTGAGAAACAGATCAGGGGAAAAAAAGCCACAGAAATGAGCTGAAATTACAATAAAAATAATAACAAACATGCTAACATAAAACCTTTTATTCTTTTTTGATCTTCTTTTCAGAATTGCTTCTTCTAGAACAGTAAATTAAAATAGTTCTTCCAGATTTCCAGTTCTAGGATAAGATGGAGTAGACACACTTCTTCCTATTCCACCAAGCACAGCTAATAACCCTGGACACTACATATGAAATAAACATAAAAGACTCTGAAAGGTGGAGAGAAGATGGCAGACCAGCTAGGGGACACCTCAGAATCCGAGGAACAACATGGTGGTAAGCCCTTTGTCCTCATGTTTTTTCATGCCAGTGGGATGTAGACAAAAATATCCCTCAAGAAAAGCCTGCTCTCTCTAGCTAAAGGATCAGAAAAGTGGCAGCCTAGCAAGACCAAAAACCTCTAGACAGTAACTGCCTCCACCAACCAAACTCATGGAGAAACTGTGGCCCTACCCCAACCTCCCATCAGCAAAGGTTGGAGTGGGAAGCTGTAATCTCACATCTCTACCTGCTGGGTGACTGATGTCAGAGAAGGCTAAGTGGGGAGCTGGAAACTCCATCATCCTCTAGTGACAAGATCATCCTTTCCTCAACATAACCAAGCACTCCTTCCCCTCCCATTCAACATAGTGCCCTGAGATGACACAGATATGAAAGATATTTAATAAGAATTTTTAAATGGCCATCATAAAAATTGTTTCAATAAGCAATTATAAACACATTTGAAACAAACAAACAAAAGTCTTGACAGACAATAAAAGCTTTTCAAAAAAAAGAACCAAATGGAAAATGTAATTAGTCAAAATAAGAAACTCTATGAGCTAAGCAGAAAAATGAAGGAGACAGAGGAAAGAACCAGTGAACTCACTGACAGAACAATAGAAATTTGCCCATCTGGACAACAGAAAAAATAGGCTGGAAAACAGTCCTCCCAGTTACCTAATGGAATATCCCATGGAATTCCTGGTTTCCTAGAAAGGATAAAGGTACTGCCTACAGAATTTTTCCAATGCAGATATGAACTTAAGAGTCTTGTGTTTCTACCAAATCTCTGTAGACAGTATTATCTCTCTTTTGCAAAGAAGTGTGGATGATCAATTAGTGATTCCAGAAATCCTCTGGAAGTAAAACCGCTAAATGTCTTCAACTGCTTAAAAGTAGTAATGAAATCAATCACTGAAGATATAAGAGCTCCTCTCGCTCCTAAATGGTCTTGTTGTACCCATCTGCTCTCCAGTGAGTACCAGTGCCCTGCCTAACACAAGGCAGGATCCGTGAGAAAACAAAACTCCCGGGTTACATGATCAATCTCCAGGCTGTTTTGGGTACCAGTCGCCATGCAATACACTGAGCCATGCTGTGAAGATGCTTTAAAGCTGGGTGAATGCATTTAGTAAGAAGATAAAACAAGTGTAGTTCAAGGAATTTATGCTTTCAACAGATACTTATTAGTGTCTGCAAGGTTCAAAGTACTGCTCTCTACAGCTGGAGCCCTAAACAGAGATCCCTCCAATAAGCTCCACCAGTGAAGTGGGGACTTGTGGGGACTGAGAGAGATGACAGTAAACCACCACCATTAAAAGTAAATGAATTCGTATATTAGAAAGTGATATTCCTTTGATAACAGAAGGTAGAAGAGCAGAGGGGAGATGGGGATGGAGTGGAGGCTGGATATGAGGTTAGGAAGATGAATTCACTGTGAGCAAGATTCAATGACCCAGTATTAGGGAAAGGAAAGTCCTAGGAGGAGGAGCTGCAGAGGAGAGAGGGATTCTGAGCAGCAGGTTGAGTGAGTGGGGACAGGAGTGGAAAATATCCTGAAGCTTCAGTAGGAGCCCAAGGCTTAGCAAGATAGATGTGGATCATTCAAGGCATGGCTTGAAGACCTTTATCTTGGATATTCTTATGAGAGGTGAAGCAATGAGAGCTCAGAGAGATGCTAATAACCCTTTCCTAGGCTTCTTTATTAATATTTCCCCCACCTCACAATCCTATTAGTTTTATTCAAAACAAGGCTAGACTGAGTTCCAATTCTAATGAGAAAAAAACTGAACTGTCAGCATTCATCTAAAAACAGATTTTCTGAAAAATCAAGTATATATTTTATATTTCAATCTCCTTATTATATGAACATTAGCTACCAAGACAAGCACTGTGTTACTAAAAGTAAACTACTCAGTACTCAGAGCATCTCTCCAGATGTACCCTCTGTGGAATTGCCCTAACAATGTGCTCTTGTATGTTTATTATCTTTCTAGCTGCGGCAAGACCTCCTTTTTGTTTCCACCTTGAAGGGTCCTTGTTCTTAGCTCAATGAAACACATGTAAGCTCTCATGTATACAAATGCACACACACACACACACCAACACCTGCACATACACACACACACCACCATCTGCAGGTTTAAGGGGTTTTTTTTTATTCATAATGTTCACAAAGTTTAAGACAAAACCCAATAAAGCATATGATAACTCCTATCTCCTTAGGTCAAATTTGAATTCACTTAAAACAACAATAACAAAAAAAATACTTGCAATGAATAACTTGGTTAAAAAAAGGAAACTATCATTCATCACTTAGATCTTCAAGATTCAAAGCAACAGACAAAACAAGAAAAAATAAATGCAAAAGAAGTCTATGTGTTCAAAAGACAACTAGTTGCTGCTGATTTATTTAAATATAAGTATTTTGCAAGTATTTGCACAAGGCACAATAAAACTTGATTTGAATTCTATCAATTCATAATTTGTAACAATTCAAACAGAAGCCAGGATGAAATACATAGCTACCTAACAGGAAAAAAATTATTATTAATCAGGTGAAACAATGTAACCAGAACTACTCTTGGGGAACACAAGCAAACCTACACCAGAAAGAATCCCCAGAAGTAATCATGACCTTGTGTTAATTACTGGGGGCAAAAACACACATCAAACAGGAAAGCTGGTTTTCAAGGAAACAAAAGAGTAAACCAAATGAAAGAAGTTGGGTTGCCCATAAATCAGCTTGAAACCTGGAGATAAGTGGGCAGATAGCACTTTGGTGCTAGAATGAAGCATTTCCCATCAAAGTGGAACTCTGATGAGTGACATGAGTTCCACTCCAACACCCTCTGGAGAAGAGCTGAGCAGAAGGCCACAATCAGAAATCCCAAAGGCCTGCCCGGAGGTGATGACTGCTTTCTTCTCTATTGGGCTTGAATTAATCCACCAGCATCTATCAATTTCACCAACAGCTGTGACATGGTACGTGTCATGGGGCTGGATAAAAGGGATCATAACCACTCCTCTATAAAGAAAACCTTGCCAAGCCACTAGAAAATTTTTTGCCAATTTAGCTGTAAAATATGGTGATGGTTCTAACAAAGGCAGAAAGAGAAGGGAACTTTTCTGTTCCCTTTGATACTCTGTTCCTCAGCCTTGGACATAATGAGGAGTTGGTAATGGTAGAACAGAGGGACTCTGAAAGCACAGACCAGAAGAGACCTGAACTAAGCAGGGCTAATCATGTTCATAGCAAGACTCCACGTCAAACCCTAATGGGCTCCTTGAGGGTCAGAGAGGCAAAGCCTTGGATTTTCTCACGGAGATATAAATTCCAACAGAGCAGGGAATGGGTCCTCATTTGTCTGCCCAGCTTTTAGAACAGCATCTAACTTAAGCAGGTGTTCAACCAATGTTTGTTGAATGAATGAATGAATGAATGAATGAAATCAAGGCATAAATAGATGGTGGGTCAGAGACCAGGCAGGATGTGCTGAAGAACAGAAATGCAAGGAGGTGAAATGGGGCACATGGTATGTTCACATCCCAGGGACATAAATAGCCAGGAACCCTGTGTTTTTTTTGACTAAATTAGTTGCAACAGAGGTTACTCTTGGGTTTTTAAGGAAGAGTATGGTTTAGACACTTAGGAATGTCTTTGTTTAAAAAAAAAATTTTTTTTTTAAGTGCCCTGTAAAAGGATCACGTGGTCTAACCTCATAATAATTCTCCCTTTCTGGAGACCCAGGATTCAGTGTGGGTTTTGCCCAGAGCTCAGAGATCCAGTTAAAAGATAGGAAGTCCCTACCTAAATAAAATTGGTCTCCTTATACGATCCTATGATAGATTTCTATGATTTTATGTTTGATTTGGCATACATCTTTAATTTCCCTCTAGCACCACCAGACTTTTCTCTGTACCTTATGATGTAAATTTTGCTATTTGATTTTCACCTGAGTTGTTTCCTTTAAAATGCAAATTTAAGGCTATTTAGCTGACAACTGCTTCAAGTTGTGAAACAGGTTATCAAATATCTGAAAGTCTAAGATAGGAAAAAACAACAAAAAAAGGTGTTTATGAATCTACAAGATGTACTTCTATTGGCATGCCTACCACCTCTATGTATTTATGTGTACACAATATTGTGTACACAATATTTCACAACTGAAAATATATAAAGAGCTCAAATTAATGAGCTTAAGAAAATAAAAGCACTTGAATCAAAGACTTTATCAGGAAAAAAGACTAGTCAAATGCTTTTTCAAGTTTATGTAACTTAAATAATATATTTAATAAATAAGCTAGCTTTAAAATTATTGGTAAAGTAGTATTAGAAATGTCTTAAGACCTGCCAGCATATATTTTTGTTTGTTAATCAAGCATTTGTTAATCAAGCAATTTCATACCTATCCCTGCCAAATACTATAAGGTGTCAAAAATTTGGCCTACGAGTTAAACCCAATCCAAATCAGAATGATCTTTCCTTGTATAAGCTTTAATAAATAAGACGTTAATATTGGTTTAATAAAAATAGCTACATCCTTTAGTAAGATTACCATAACTTCTAATCTTGTGGCTTAGGCAGTCTATCCCACAGGCAGTAAAATTTGTTATCATCTTTGTTTTGAAACTAAACTATAAGTTCCTCCCAAAGTTAGTTTGGCCTATGCCCAGAAATGAGCAAGGTCAGCTTGGAGGTAAAAAGCAGGATGGAGTCAGTTAAGTCAAACCTTTTTCACTGTCTCAGCTATAATTTTGCAATAATGGTTCCATAACTTTAAATGACAACTATCACAGTTTTCATAAATAATCTAGGTAAACAATTAAAATACTTAGGCAAATATAATGGGATAAATACTTGTAGACAAACTCATCATAATGTAGAATCTAAAGTTAAATAAAATAGATATTTCATTATTTGCATATTTTCCAATAAAAGTATATTTGTAGGAAAATATTCTTTCTAAAAACAAAGTGTATCTTTTTTAAAAAAAAAGATGAACAAGTTTTGTCTAATTCAAAGCTTATTTAAAAGTCATGTAGAAAACAAGGGAAAAGGAACCAGGAAATAAAAGAGATGTAGAGAAAGTTATAAAAATAAAGAGGTTTCTAGGGTAAGAAATCTTAAAGAGAAATAATTTCATATGAGAAAGATTCTTGTATGGTAAATTGAGTCCTAGAGTAAAATGACTGGTTGTTTAAGAAAGAGTGATGTTCCGGACAAACCAGAAAGTCCAAGCATGTCATGAATGGTCTGTGCAAGTCACAAAAAGAGGATCTGGCTGGGTGAGGTGGCTCACGCCTGTAATCCCAGCACTTTGGGAGACTGAGGCTGGTGGATCACAAGGATAGGAGTTCAAGACCAGCCAGGCCAACACAGTGAAACCCTGTCTCTATGAAACATACAAAAAAATTTAGCTGGGCATGGTGGCGGGCACCTGTAGTCTCAGCTACTTGGGAGGCTGAGGCAGGAGAATCACTTGAACCCAGGAGGCAGAGACTGTAGTGAGCTGAGATCGAGCCACTGCACTCCAGCCTGGGTGACACAACGAGACTCTGTCTTAAAAAAAGGGTGGGGGGGACTGAAGAGAGAATAATTATGTTTCAAAACTATAGTATACCTGTTGTTAGATTCTAGTCTTGCCTAATGTTTTTCAATCTTTATTATTTTCTACAGCTTGTACTGAATTCTACTTTGGGCTGCAAGTCTTCAAAATAATGTTTTCAATTTTTTGTTCCTTCCTTTTCCCCCCATTTTTCCTAATTTGAAGTTAGTGACAACTAAGCTGTGCTTTTGTAAAGCCCTGTAAACTGAAGTCGGATAACTTCAACCTCAGAAGAAAATAACAGCAATGTATTTACATATATAAGCAACTTTCATACCTGCCTACTAATGTATGGGCTTCAAAGTAACATGGTCTATATTGACTTTTCCAGGATTGTTCTTTTCTTTCTTGTTTGTCTTCCTTCCTCTCTCTGTTTTCTCTTCACAGAATGTGAGACTTGACAACTTTCTAAAAATGAGCTTTCCTAATAATTCAGGACCTACCTGTCTAGGAATAAGTCATCCTAGTCATGAGAGATCAGACAAAACCTAGGACTAGAGATTCATCTTCTTCTAAAATGCTTTCTCCAAAAAAAAAAAAAAAAAGATTTAAAATGTGTACATGTTTTGGGGAGGGGGGTGCTGTGGAGAACATGAGAGGAAAATATCTTAGGCCCCCCAAAATCACTTAAAAGGAAAAATTCAGGCTGAGAACTGCTCAGAGCAAACTGCCACCCATTCTATTCAAAGTCGTCCCTCTGTTCACTGAGATAAATGCATATCTGATTGCCTCCTTTGGAAAGGCTAATCAGCAACTCAAAAGAATGCAACCATTTGTCTCTCACCTACCTCTGACCTGGAAGCCCCATCCTTCCAGTTGTCCTGCCTTTCCAGACCAAACCAGTGTTCATGTTACATATGTTGATTGATGTCTCCTGTCTCCCTAAAATGTGTAAAACCAAGTTGTGCTTTGACCATCTTGGGCACGTTGTCAGGACCTCCTGAGGCTGTGTCACAGGTGTACCTCCTCAACCTTGGCAAAATAAACTTTCTGAATTAACTGAGGCCTGTCTCAAATTTTCAGGGTTTCACAAGCCTATTGCTCCCATGCTGCTCACCTGTACAGCATGTGATTATACTGAATACTGTAGGTCACTGTAAGACAATGGTAAGTATATGTGTATCTAAACATAGGGCTGGGTGCAGCAGCTTATGCCTGTAATCCCAGCACTTTGGGAGGCTAAGGCAGGCAGATCACATTTGAGGTCAGGAGTTTGAGACCAGCCTGACCAACATGATGAAACCCCATCTCTAGTAAAAGATACAAAAAATTTAGTTGGGCATGGTGGTGGCACACCTGTAGTCCCAGCTACTCAGGAGACTGAGGCAGGAGAATCACTTGAACCTAGGAGGCAGAGGTTGCAGTGTGTCCTTTTTTAAAAAAAGATGTGCATTCCAGATTGGGCAACAGAAGACTTCATCTCAAAATAAATAAATAAATAATAAAATAAACATAGAAAAGGTACAGCAAAAATACTATATTACGATCTTAGCAGACAGCATTGTAAATGTGGTCTACTGCCTGAAAAGTCATTATAGGGCATGACTGTATTTCAAAACAGTGTATGTTGACTTCCAAACCGTTCTGCTAATATTCCTTATCTAAGACTGAGATAAAGGCAACAGGCCCATTTGCAGTTTCAAAACATCAGACCATATCCAGCTTGATAAAAAGTTTTTTCTTTGGTAGGACTACCAGCCATGCTTTTTATATAACATTTTAAATACGTATCTAAATACCCCAAAGAGATTGTCTACATGCTTCACATTTCTATAGGCTTGAGTACAATTTTAACACTCACTATTACAGGAGTCTTCACAATTTGACAAGATATATTAATGACCCTATTTAACTTATGATCCTACTCCTCCATAACTCCTACACTGCATGTATAATCTGTTGCCTAGTTAGCAAATGTCTCTCTGGAATTAGCCTTCCACGTATCTGTGGGTTGAAAATGTTTACACATCCCAGCGAACATGTTTGCACTGAATCTCAAGGTTTTTGAGGCCATGGCTCATTCCTTCTCTGCCATTTCCCATACACTCGAATTTGCAAAATATATGCACATAACCAGCAAATATGGACTGACGGTAACTGACCCTGACCTCACGCTTGGTGATCAGGTTCAGATATCTTGGTCCTTCAGCATGAGTCTGGTTCTCAGGTCTGTCTCTCTGGCACACATTACAGGCAAAACCCATATTTTAAATTCACAACAAGCTCTTTTTGAACCTAAAACATTCTAGTCTTTATATTTTGAAGCCTAGCAAATAGCTGAAACACTGAGGTCCTTGCAATAGCTGAGGGGTATGCTCACTTGGATCACACTGTAGAATGACCTCCCATACCTTAAAAAAACAACAAACCAACCAACAGAAAACACAAGATCCAAGGCTCTTGTTGATAGCTCAAACTCTAAAGGTCCCATCAGCCACCAATCCATTATAATTTCTCATTTTTAGGTAGACATATCCATTCTTTTATTAATACAGCATTACCTTTCAAACTATACACCAAATTGAGTAGAGTAGTAGTCAAGTTCATCTATGTCTGCAAGCCAAACTTTTCAGCATGTGCCCTTCCATGAAGGGCTATCAACACTCATCTGCCCCCAGATCTGGAAAGCTGTCCAGGTTCACACACACTTGCCTCTCTCAACTGCTGCATGTCCAGCTGAGGAGGATTAAAGAAAACAAACAGAAAACACCATTCAACTAAAGCCAGATTTGCGATGCTGCCAAGGGCACGCTTCCCGCCTGACTTGACAAGGCTTCTTCATAGCCTGACAAAGGAGACTAACACTCTGAGACACAAATACAAGTTGGAGATGTCTCTGTTTCAAAAAGGGTTCTGAACGCACGTTGGGGTTGGGTGGGAATAACTCAATGGATGACTGAAGCAAAGGGCCAATGCTTTCAGGGCTCTCAGAGTAAAGCCAGCAAACAAGAGGCAACAGCAGCCCCAGTCCCTTCTGTCCTCAAACAAATGTCTGCCACAAGTGCGACTCTCACCCAGGATGGCAGACAGCCTCTGCAACTGCCTTCTTCAATCCTTAGGCTCACTCCCCTTAGAACAGCAAAACACTTCCGGGTCATCGTTCTTTCCTCATTCTTTCCCAACCTCCTCCCTATGCTCCACTGTGGAAGCCAAAATGCTGACGCAACATCTGCCCCGGGCCCTCAGGCCCCACGCCAGCGCTTTTAATTCAGATGATTTTCCCCAGTGTATTAGTCCGTTTTCACACTGCTGATAAAGCCATACCCGAAACTGGGAGCAAAACAAAGGTTAATTGGACTTACAGTTCTACATGGCTGGGGAGTTATCAGAATCACGGAGGGAGGTGAAAGGCTCTTCTAAGGTGGCCGTGGCAAGAGGAAATGAGGAAGAAGCAAAAGCAGAAATCCCCGATAAACCCATCAGACCTCGTGAGCCTTACCATCACGAGAATAGCACCAGAAAGGCCCCCATGATTCAATTACCTCCTTCTAGGTCCCTCCCACAACACATGGGAATTCTGGGAGATGCAATTTAAGATTTTGGTGGGGACAGAGCCAAACTGTATCTCCCAGGGATCCCAGCTTCTGTCTTAAATTTGACTTTCCCTTCACAAGTGGCTTTGTTTCACCTTTGCCCATCTGCTGATAGGGTTCTCATGTTGCACGTGTTCTTCACCTTCAGGCTTTCCTGTCCTTGTCACAATTTCCTTTTAGGTGTTTTATCACTAGGGCCTGACTCAGCCTTTCAGCCATGAAAGATGAGCAGACAGTGGAGGAGGCAAGCCAGGGGAGGGCAGAGTGAGCGCAGGCATGGGGACGAGAAAGGACTGGAGAAGGCGGTCATCCGCTTGGAAGCCAGGGAGGAGCTGAGCTGGAAAACTTAGCCTCAGGTCAGAACTGGGCTCCCGTCAATGCCTGGTACGTGGTAACAAAAGGGGCTCAATAGATGTCTACCAAGTTGAATCAAAGGGCATCTTACTGTTTGAGCATGCTTTAAAAAGCATTATGGTGTGTCAGGTGGAGGATGCATTAGGGGAGCACGTGGTGGAGACTTGTGTTAGTCTGTCACAACGTTGCAGGTGATATCTAAACCCAGAAGAGATGCTTTTCTGGCTGTCCCTGGGGGGTTCCATCAGGTGCATGGTAACCCAGTATGAAGGCATTGGCGTTATGTCTACGTTTTCTCTCACTAATCATGTTCTGCTCTAGTTGGAGACATAGGTATATATAATCTGTTCCTTTTCATTTAAAGAAGCTGGCTACTGGTACAGAAATTGTGTATGAACAATCTCAATTTATGAACATTATAATTACCTTGATGAAAGGACTGGCTGAGAGAGGGGCATGGCATGTTCAGAAATCCTCAAAGCCCTGGAATTGATCAGGGAGTCCAGCCAGAAACCTCCTCCCCACACCCCCACCTGCCCAGGCCACTCTGGCACAGCTGGTGCCTCTACTCCTGTGGGGGCCTATGCACACCAGCTCTGGGTTTGTTCTTGTTTGGATAGCATGCAGAACTTGCTGCCCACTAGACCGTGATTGGGTTGAAGGGACCGTGACTGGCTTGAAGGACAGGGTCTCTTTCTCATCTCCCAACTCACCTCATAGCATGGAGCACGTGCTATGTGATGCCTGCAAAGACCAACTGAACACGCACGAATTCACCAGAATGCCCTGTGATGGCTGGTGTCTGTGTCTGATGAGTTGGTGCCTTGTTCTTCTGGCAAGGGAACCACACACTCTGGGGTGGGCATGCAACCTGCACAAGATTACTATAGATCTCTATCCCCGTCCACAGTGACAGTGCCAATGGTGTCGTGCTGGAAAACGTTTAACAACCAGCTCTCATGGGGCAGGGAAGGCAGCAGGTGGGAGGGAAAAAAGCCCTGATTTATAGCTCTGCCGATTCTTATGGTGCAGATATTCCCACAAAGGTCAATGTCAACTATCTATACAAAATCGATGAAGAAGAGGTTGGGAAGAGATTACCAGGTTACCAGAGCTCCATTTTAAAGCATGCACAGTTCCATGTGCCGGCATGATGGTCTGACTAAGTGGAGAAATCGCAGCAAGAATACCTGCACTTTACGTTTGTATAGCACTTTACTATTTATTTCTCTCATCTTACAATAAAAAACCAAAGCCCAGGTAAGTTGACTGAGTCACCAAGGTGGTTAGGCCACTGTTCAGAAGCATGCTTACTCTAACACCAGGGCAGGGTCCTCTGCTGCACAGCCCTAGCACAGCATATCCACATCAAATCTACCCAAACAAGCCACGTGAAAGCTATAAAGGGAGCCATAAGAATGTTAGAAAATTACTACTCTCCTCCACGCTTTCCAGATCATGTAACCATATATTCTGAGGTGAGAGAGGTGATAACACTGTATCTACCAAAGCATTTCTAGGATTTTTCCTTCAAAACAAACTGTGGAATTGGAGAATATTTTTAATCTTATACTTCCCCTCCTTTCAGGAGAACTCGAATAGGACCAGAGAAGGGAGGCCTCAAAATGTCTGACAATGCTTCAGATCCCATCTGGGCCCAAGGTCAACTGAAACAAAGGAAAATATGAAAATGCTTTTTGCCATTAGTGTTCCCTTGCTTTACAGCCTGTTTTTATAAAGCCTATTTCCCCCTTAAAGTGGGCTATTTAAATTCTATTTCCAGTATGGTGAAACCAAAACCCATAGGCTAAGGCAGTGGTCTTCCAATGTTTTTGATTCCTAAAAACAAAATTAAATATGCACCATTAGTATATGCAACTTTTATACATGTAAAATTTGGATTTTATATAATGTATGTAATATATAAAATGTCTTTTCTCCTACCCAGACATCTATGATATGATATAATATGATGGTATGATAGGAGATGAGATAAAAGGAATGTAAATAGAAGCTCTCAGGTTTTTTTTTTTCTAACCCCAATGGCTTGTCTTGTTTTTCTCCTGGAAATACTCACTGCACCATGAAGACCACACATGATCGTCTTATAAAGTTACAAGACACCAAAGTCAAACTTACAACCTAATGTGAAAGCCGTAACTTAAGTCACAAGTGAAATTTAATGCTTCCAAAAACAAATGGGCGCCTTGTCTGAGAATTAATTTATTTATAAACCATATCAATAGCTAGGACAACTTGACTGAAGCCAAGCATCCGCTCCTACAATTCAGTATCACGTGTATTCCTAAACTGGCTGTTTCTTTAGGGCTGCCTGTTTGAAGTTTAGAGTGACTAAATTCCCTATTTAAAATGTAAGGTCATTGCTTGTACCAGGGACATAGATTCACAGTAAAATAGAAATAAAAAGACAGATGATAGATATATTTTAAAAAGAAATGGATTGTTACTGCAAATATGCACGGCATGCAATCACAGTTATATTATTCCTGTTAAAAACTTAGAACTCCAGTGTCCTTACTTATCGCTCTCTGTTGAATCAGCTTCATGGGACTGATTCATCCGGATATTTAATATGCTTTCAATCACCAAACATGTCAGCCACACAGCCTGCACTATTACCAGATGAACTGAGCCAATAACACGCTAATGTCATCCTGAGATCTCACTCCCAATACCTTTTTCTTTCTCCTAAACAGAAAGGTGTTGGCATGAAGGGTTAATTTCGGAATAAGCATCATATGGAAAAGTTTAGCCAAGTAAAACCCCAATTCTAAATAAAATCATTTTGCTAGGAATTTGGCCAGAGTGTAACAGTGACTACGAAGAGAAAACATTACATCTGAACTGAGCTGGGGAGACAGACCAACAGCTTCCTTGATATTTCAGATTAGAAACCCTAGAAGTACATGGAACAACAGATAGCCTTGGTGACATGGCTTCATTGTATAGTTCCTTATGGAGAGCAAGTGGAGGAACCAAAGATTTGTTGCCCCCTTTTTGGCCAGAGAAGCTGTAAGTAAGACGGAACCAAATACTGCAAAATGAGTAGGCAATGCCCCCACCTGATTTGTGACAGGTATCCCTCTCCTATCACCCTTCTGGCTTTCCCTATGTTTGAAGGACAGAGTTTCATTCTACTTTCCTAGGTAGACTGCCCCAGTGGTTAGGCAAAGCCATTCTGAAGACTTAGCATATTTACTTTATTTTTGAGACAGAGTCTTGCTCTGTCGCCCAGGCTGGAGGGCACTGGTGAGATCTCAGCTCACTGCAACCTCCGCCTCCTGGGTTCAAGCAATTCTTCTCTCTCAGTCTCCCGAGTAGCTGGGATTATAAGCACCTGCCACCATACCCAGCTAATTTTTGTATTTTGAGTAGAGACAGGGTTTTACCCTATTGGTCAGGCTGGTCTCAAACTCCTGACCTCAGGTAATCCACCCACCTCAGCCTCCTAACGTGCTGGGATTACAGGCGTGAGTCACTGCACCTGGCCCCGGACAGCACACTTAAAGAGAAGACACAAATGCTGGGTATGTCTTGTTCAGTGTGAACAAGGAACACATGGTGAAGGACGTGCGAGGCTTTCCCTCCAGTCAGCAGAAAACCCACCCCTCAGGGCTGGCCTTCCAGCATAGCAACGACCGGTGGGACTTGAGCAGGACAGCTGCCCCCATAAACTGAGGTTTGTACACAGTTTACATACAGTTTGTCACCTTCCTCCATGTCCCACGTCATCAGACCCACTTCATTCCTTTGAGTTCCTGAATTTAAGAGGTGGGAAAAAGGGATAAAAGCAAGGTATTTTATTGTATAACCTCTCATTTCCTCTCTTATCAATAAAATAAAGGTAGGGGTGGGAGAGATAGAAAAGAGGAAAAGGGAGAGGAAAGAGAAATAGGTATCATATTAATGTGTCATTTATCAGGAAAATGGACTTCAGTTTATACTTCACAGCCACAGTAGAAGAAAAGACTTAGAACGCAGAGTGGATTCATTTCCTGGGGCTGCGAAAGGACCTCAGCCTGGGGAGCTTAAATAATAGAAATTGATCGTCCACATACTAAAGTCCAGGAGCCTCAAATAGGGGTGTTAGTAGGTTGGCTCCTTCCGAGCATGTGAGGGAGGATCTGTTTCATGCTCTCTCCCAAAGCAAGTGTGCTTTGGCTTGCATGGGACATTCTCCTCACACCTTCACATCGTCTTCCTCTCTGCGTGTCTTTCTCTGTGTCCACATTTCTCCTTTTTATAAGGACACAGTCTTGTTGGATTAGAGCTACCCTAATGGCCTCATCGTAACTTGCTCACCTATGAAGACTATTTCCAAACACATTCACACTCACAGGCACTAGGCTTTCAACATCTTGGCGGGACATAATTCAGCCACGACACCAGGCACCCAGCTCTTTCCTCTCAGTTCCTTTCCACGATGACTGCAATATTTGGCATGAGAGTTGACTATGCTCTGCTTAGGTCCTGTAAGGCATGGCCCGAAACACCTTCCTTGTCACCCCTGGTCCCAGGGCCTCTGCCACACTCAGCCTGGAAGAGGCAGCCAATCCATCCATCAATCAATAAAAGGTGCTGACGAATTTCATCACACTTGATTTCATAACGGGCTCACTTTATATTTTCCTTTTCTACTCATTCCATAAGCTAGTCCCTATTTTGTTCTTTTCTGGTGTTTGGGTTTTATTTTGTATTTTTTCCACTTTATAAAATACACGATTATTGTGGAAAATATAAGACATCTAGATAAGACAATTTTCTAAAATCATCTCTAATTCCTAAAAATAGCATTCTGACAAGTTTATTTCCAGTCCATATTTATAAAATTGGATTAGAATGTACCAATGGTTCTGTATGGTGATATTTTTACTTAATAATATTTAAGGTATAACACAGTTCAAGGAAATCATGACCCAGCTCGGCATCTTTCTGTAAAAGATTCTGCATCGACAGATTTTTTTTTTTCAAATTCAAATTAACACTTTCTCGAGGCACATTATGAACAATTGTTCAGGTCAAGACAAAAATAAATCTTGAAGTAAACCAAAGGTCACAATTAGTGGAATTTCTGAGGGATGGATGCCTGGAGCCCATCTAGTGACAGAGGGTTCATGGCTGCAGGTTGCTGATAGGTGCCACTGGATACATGCCCGCTCTCCTGCAGGTGTCTGTGGGTGTTCCTCTGGCCTCATTCATTTGCACCACAGGCTCATGACACACCAGGGCCATGATGCCATTTGAGAGGTCTGTCTCCTTTGGATGCCTGGCTGCCTGAATAAACCCGTTTAGCCACTTGGTGATGCCAGCCACTTACTGAACCATCTTTCCTCTTGCCAACATCTCACAGTTCCCCTCATTCCTGAGCACCTGGCTCGTGATGCTGCTTCAGAGGGACTTTGCTGCACCCTGCACAGGACGGATGGGCTGTCCCATTCCCCACACTCCCTGTGTACCTCCAGTCTAGCCGTCAACGCACTGCTCTACCATGAGGGTCTACGAGCCTTCTCCACTAGACTGGGTACCTACCAAGGACAGCAGCTGCACCCCTCTCATCTCTGTTCTCCAGGTGCTGACCCCAGTGCCTGGCCCCCTGGACTGAGCTTGGGTGCATGTTTGTTAAAGAATGCCTGCTGGGCGGCGACACGCATTCTGCAGTGAATTAGCATGCACAGGTTTGATCCTAGCAGATGTTTGCTTAACATCCTCCATGGGTGTTAAAATAAAAACTTGCATAGCATTTGAAATTTGCCTATTTCAAAGTGAAGTACAAAAATGGATTTTGGAATCTCAGCTCTCCGCCTCACTGTTTGGCCTTAGGCAAGTCATCCAACCTCTCTGAGCCTCAGTTAACAGGGGAATTGCCTGTTCACAGAGTGGTGGCTTTAGTAAATGAGGTAATAGCTAGGAAAGGTTCTGCAGAATGCCTAATATATAGTCAGCACTTGACAATGTAGCAAGGGTAATGATTGCAACTGAAAATAGCTGCCCGTTAACGACTATGCTTCTCGTTTGATTCCATAGCCCTGTGGAGTGGCTGGCACCTCACAGGTCACAGGTTTGAGAGCACGTCACTTATTACACTGACCAGTTGGGCATGTGGCCTCACCTCCGGAGCCTGGCTCCTCAAAGGCAGGGCAGGGCTGGGTTGTGCTGCAGTGAAAGGCTCTCCACTCAAAGATTTCCTGGTCCCAATCTCTGCTCCACTACTTCCTGTGTGGCCCTGGGCAAGTCACTTAAACTCTCTGTGCCTAACTACTCAAAACAGTTCCTGAAACAGTAAGTGCTCAATAAATACTAGCTGGCTAAATCTCATAGAATAAAAAGGCAGAATCAGGAAGCGTTGTTCCTCTTAGCTTGTACAGACTGTGGTTCTTTTATTTTTCTCCCATCTGTCATTCTGGTATCATGTAAATTCTGATACTTAAATTCTTGGACTTGATAAAGAATTTTAAGTGAGATTTAAAGTAAAGCACTTTCTGGATTGCCTCTGCTACATTCTATTTAGCATACTGACTTGCTAGCCAAGTAGGGTCTTTCGTTGTTGTTTGTTTGCTGTACTATCCACAAAGTCTTACTAAGAGAGGAAAAGCAGAACAAGGTCCATTTGTGCCTCAACATGGGATGGATGAATGGTTCTGTTCTGTGAATGCTGACTGGTATAACATGTGGCAGGTAGCACTTGTTTTGTAAGTGATTATGATGAGATCTTTAGAAAACCAGACTGTGTCTGGGCTCGGTGGCTCATGCCTGTAATCCCAGAACTTTGGGAGGCCAAGGTGGGAGGATCACTTGAGGTCAAGAGTTCAAGACTAGCCTGGGCAACATGGTGAAACCCCGCCTCTTCTAAAAATACAAAAATTAGCTGGGCACGGTGACACCTGTAACCCAAGTAGCTGTAATGCCAGCTACTTGGGAGGCCGAGGCAGGACAATCGTCTGAGCCTGGGAGGTGGAGGCTGCAGTGAACCAAGATTGGCCACTGCATGCCAGCCTGGGCGACAGAGCAAGATGCCTTCTCAAAAAAAAAAGAAAGAAAACCAGATTGCAAGCTCCTTGGGGGCAGGACAGTAGCTGCCTTTGCTTCCCACTATTTCCCAAGAACCAAACACAATGCCTGGCACATATTAAGTGATCAATACTTGATGAATAAATCAAAAAATGACTTAGATGTTAGGAGAAATGGGAAAGTTCTTCTTCAAAGTTTCTAACTTAGACTATATTATAAGGAGTTACAATCTGTCACTCTAGGGCCATTACCCACTACTAGCATAAACATATACCCATGTATATACATTCTCTACATCAGCTACATCTTAAATTAGCTACCTTGACTTGCTTCAGCATGTCTGAACAGTACTGTGCAAGCTCCCAACCCTGGTGCATGCTATTCCTTATTTGGAAACCCTCCTGACCTTTTCCTGACTAGCTTCCTCTTCTTCCTTGTCTTCTTTCCTCCTTATCTATTCAGGAGATTTCCAAGTTTTTAGCCAATCGGGTCAAGCATAGAATGTAAGGTCCCATTCTGGCCAGTGGAAACTGGACACAGCAATAGGACAACTGCATCAGGTTATGAAAGTTATAAATGTCCCTGTCTCCCTTGTTCAGGTGTGCTCTGGTGGCAAGACTGCTGGCGAGTTGCATCCTTCCTGCTGAAAGTAAACTAGCCTTGCTGAACGATCCATTGTCTCCGTGTGAATTCTTCCCGACATTTAAACACGTTTCCAGCAGATTTAAAAGTAAGATCTTCGTTGCCTGATTCAATATAGCTTCCTCATCTCATGGGTTCAGTTATAGATTCTCTGTCACTACCCGTGGTCTCCAAGGAGATATACCCCTTAAAACCAGAAATAAAAGAAAAGAAGGCAAGTTACTGTTCGTCAGTTTCTGGAAGTGCTCCACAAGACCATCACTGGTGGAAGTGGAGGGATCTCGCGATGTGGGGCCGTCGGGGTGAGTGACTCCAGGTGAAGTCGGGCTGTGTTTGCTGTTCCAGCTCTGCAGCATGGACACACTTCGGAGTGTTAGGGTGAAGAGAGGAAAAAGCTGTCCCAATAGAGAAACTCAGTCCAGGGTGCAGGGCTTTGCCTTTGGGTTAGAATCTTAGACCCACAGGCAGAAGGAGCCCTGGGTGGGTCTGAGAGACTTTAAATTCCCTTTGTCAGGGGTCATGGGTCTTTTAAATTCCTTTCCATCTGACTTGACTCACCAAAGCCACTGCTGTGCAGCTACTTGGAAGGGAGAGGTCACCAGTCTTAGGATCATGTCCACCTACAGAGAGTTACTAGAACTGTCTTCTGGGAAGGTGATCACCATCTGGAAACTGACACGAATGACTCTTTGACCTTCAAAGAAGGGTCCCAAATTTGTGACCTCCCAGCAGAGGCAGCCAGTAGGCCCTGCCCAACTCCACATTTTGACAGGATTAAAGGCAGTGATAGGGGACAGGGGCCACTCGGGGACACTCCCTTTCTGACAACTTAGAGATGATTAACTGTTGGGACAAGTGAAGGAGTCAAAACCTGTCTGGGACTCAAAGAGTGAAAACTCCGCTTAGATGGAAATGAAGAAAAGCAGCCCTGTCATTCATCAGGCGGGGAAGAGAGGCACAGAGGAGCCAGTTGCAGAGTTAGCAGAACAAACCGCTTCTCTCAAGGTCATGTGGTGGTTGGAAAAGCCACAGCGATGCTCTCTTTGAGGGATCAACAGCTTTCTTACCAATGACACTGCGGACTTCCCTGTATTTCCATTTGTAGGGTGGGGAGTGGGGGTAGCCCACACCCAGTTGTTGCCTGGCCAAGTTGACAGGAAGCATCAGGAAGCTGCCACCCTCCATCTTCTCCCACTTCTCAGAGAGTCAGAAAGGCAGCCAGGCAGCACTGGAGAGCCAGGTTCACTTGGTATAAACTTTTAACACATAGAATGATAGCAGATGGTAGCACATTGATGTGGCCAGGATTGCGGGAGGCTCCTGAAAGGCCACCTTGCCTTCCCTGTGCTGCTGGGCAGGGGGCTCTGCAGGTGGAAGGAGTGTCCCCAGCCCGCTGACGGTGGGTTAATACACAGAAATGACAGGAGAACGACAGGGCTAGCCACCACCTACAGCATCATCCTGAGGACTTCAGAATGGCAGCTGACCTCCCTCAGGGGAGCTCCTGGGCAAAGCAGGGAAGAAGAAGGGAGAAGAAAGAAAAGAAGGAAAGATAGTGTGGTTTCACAATTTGAAAATGCAATGTGCGGAGAGATCCAAGACAGCCGATTAGCAGCAGCTCAGGATTGTAGCTCCCAGTGAAAGCACAGAGAGCGAGTGGACGCCGCACTTTCAAACGAATTTTTGTTGCCCACAGACTGGGAGATTCCTGGCGGAAGAGCCCCACAGGTTGCCAGTGTGACTCTTTTGCTGGCACCCCAGTGCAGTGCTTCTCAGTGTGGAGTATACGGGATTGGGTGCCCTTTTAGTCAGGCTCCACTGGTCCCATCCTCACAAGGAGAACAGAAATTGGAAGTGCTGAGGACTAAGAGTTTCACAGCAAGCACAGCTTGAACCCGGGAAGACCTAGCTCTGTGGGGAAGGGGCGTCCGCTGAAGGAAAAATAAAAAACAAAAAACTTCATCACCAACAAGCCAGACGTCCACTCAGAGACCCAATCTGAAAGTTGGCAATTACAAAGACAACGGGTGGATTAATCCACAAAAATGGGAAGAAACCAGTGCAAAAAGGCTGAGAACACCCAAAATCAGAATGCCTCTCCTCCTTCAGGTGATCGCACCTCCTCGTTAGCAAGAGAACAAGACCTGACGGAGAATGAGTGTGATGATCTGCCAGAATCAGGCTTCAGAAGGTGGATAATAAGAAATTTCTGTGAGCTAAAAGAACATGTTCTAACCCAATGCAAAGAAACTAAGAACCTTGAAAGAAGATTTAACGAAATGCTAACAAGAATGGCCAACTTAGAGAGGAATATAAGTGAATTGATGGAGCTGAAAAACACAACACGAGAACTTCATGAAGCATGCACAAGTTTCAACAGCTGAATTGACCAAGCAGAAGAAAGGATATCAGAGGTCGAAGATCAACTCAATGAAATAAAA
>CAUYQU010045230.1:0-48493 GCA_963574635.1 Cheracebus regulus | reverse complement strand
AATGTATGTTTTGTGGATTTGGGGAGGAGAGTTCTGTAAATATTTGTTAAGTTTACTTGTTCCAGGTCTGAGTTCAAGTCCTGGATATCCTTGTTAATCTTCTATCTCGTTGATCTGTCTAATATTGACAGTGTAATGTTAAAGTCTCCCACTATTATTGCTAACGTGAGTTTCCCCTAGATCAGCCATTTGTAAGTGATTCTCAGAGCTGTAATGGGACCAGACCTATATGAGAGGCTAATCAGAATAATTGGAGTATTACATCTGAATAATTGGAGTGTTACGTCGGAATACAGTGTTATGTCTCTCAAGACAGTGTTTCTCCTTTTTCAGTTTTACCAATAGACTGCCCCATGAAGAGATGTATTTCTTCCCCCAAGATAGTATGGCATATAGAATGGCACATACCACTTATTTTCAAGAAAGGTGCTCTGTAAACGTTTTCTGAAATCCAAAGGCATGGAGTTTGTGCTTTTGATTCTCGGTTTTGCCATGGAATGATGATTTGCTGAGGGGATAAGGAGAACACCTGTCTTCTATCTCACATTTTATAACTACAAATTTAATTTTATTATTTGAATTCCTGCAGCATTTCATCCACTTTTAAAAATATTTATCACTATATGAATCTTTATAGTGAAGTATCTCGTTTTTTATTAAGTAATAATCAGACTGTCTTTTTTCTCTTAATTGACAGAGATTATTTAAAAGTAAAAATCCTGGACTTAAAATATATACTAATACATTGAAATTTTGTTGATAGGAGGCTCATAATAACTATTTTGTGATAAGTGTATTTCCCATGTATGTAATTGAAAATAAAATAATAGCTTTTAACAATTTTATTTAATACTTTTACATTTTATTTGCTATTACATATTTATAGTGCTAAATATTTTTTATTGAAAGGAATTGGCATAACAATACTTTTTATCTTCTATGTGACACAAAGTACGTTTTGTTAGACTTTTGAAATTATTCATTCCACATAATAAGAAAGTGACAATAATTAGGAAAAATATGTTTATATTCTAATAATCCCTGAATTAGCACCGTCACATTTATTTTGTTACAATCAAAATAGAAGTAACATGAACTAATTTTCACCTATCATAATTAGTTATTTCTTCTCAATCCTTAAATTCTTTCATTATTTAAAGATAAAGCAGTAGAACATATTCGTAGATTTGAATCTCTAAGAACTCTGTAAATTCTATGTGAACAAAAATTATGTTTGGTTTACCTGTCTTTGTACTTATGTCAGGATACTTCCTACAATATGTGTGCCAGTAGGAACATAATACATATATGTTTAATGAATTTATTATTTTTATGAATATAATTGCTTCTGTTTCTTATTTTTGCTACTTGGTGGTGATTTCTTTAGGAAATGAGGGAAAGTCCTGTCTTTAATCGTTCAAAAATAAAAATGTAATGTTACTAGTTGAATTTTATAGAACCTTATTTTTAAAGACATTTCTCACCATAACATTATGATATTTAAGTATTTCTTTCTGCTTCTTCATTTGTTCATAAGAGAATCTGTGTCCCTTTTGACTTTTTTGGACAAATACAGATTATTTAGAAACAAACTGGATTTGAAACAATACCTTAAGTTATGACCAGTCAGAAATTTTGTTAATAATTGAATATTTCAATTATTGCTAGTTGGTATTTATCTGAGAAATTAGAGGAGTAGAGATGTTACTACAACTGATACTTTCTTCAGCAAATGTCCACTTATTCCAACGTGTTATTCTAAGAAACTCTGATAGGCAATAGATTCTCATTTTTTTTTCAGAAATATTGCTTAGGTATTCTTTGACCTTTTGTTATACAGTTTATCTTTGTTACTTTTATTATAATGCCTTTTGGTGATTGTTCATAAGCCCTATTTCTATTTATTTCCCCTCTAAAGTATGAAATGGGCAGAAGTTGCTGTCATAACTCAAATCCTCTTCCAGGCTCCGCTTTTCTATATAACAACCTTTTGTTGAGTTCTTAAAGGAAATTGCATCAGTTTTGAAGAATTCAGACTGTTGCCTGAAATCTATATTGTCTGCATCATTTCATGATTTGACCCAAATTTACTGTATTTTATATGTACCATCACAATTTATGATATGAAGTGGTCACTACTTCTTAGTTTTATTAGAGATGAAATTGTTTTTTAAATTTTGTTTTCATTATTTAAAAAACACTTTTAATTGGTGTCTGGGAGGGGTTAGGCTAAAATCAATCTATTGTCTTTTTCTGAAAATATGTAAGAAATCCAATGTACAAACAGACTTTATTTTATTTCATCTTACACAGGTATAATGCAGAACAACAGAGAAGACCCATGGAAGCTGTGGAGAGTAACTGCCACAGGTATATGAAGATTAAATATGCACTGGTGTTACATTTTCCATGACTGAGCTATGGAAGCACAGAGTAGATAACTTGCTGGGATTCTTGTAGATTGCCACCTTAGATTAGCTACAGATTATCAATAATGTCGCATTTCCATACTTTTATTCCATTATTTTATTATTTCTTTTTTGCGAAGTTGTTAATCCTAGGGATATCTAGATAAGTAAATGAGTAATTCAAAGCAGTCTAATAAGACATTTTCTCTTTAGTAATTTTCAGCAGAAAAACAGAAAACACATCTTTTTTCTACTAACCATTTAATAGTGCAAAAAGAAAAGTAATCACTTAAAAATTGAAACAAGTAGATTAAAAAAATTTATAAGCTACTTTGAGCTTTAATGTGATGCTTACTGTGCAGTTAGTGATTATTTATATAATAGCCTAGATTATTTTATTAGCTTTTAACCAGTTTTCTTCTGAAAACTGTAATTAGCAAAATGAATTTATAGTACAAAGTAGCTTGCTATAGATATATTCAAAGACACTTTCTTGGAGTATTTAAAAACACCAAACCAAACAAAAGTAATTAATAAAAAGATTCAGCACTCTGATCTCAGGGTGAAGGAAATGGGGCAGGACATACTAGTGCTCTCAAGCTATTCTAGGGAATTCTTTAGAATGTTCTGCCAGCATTACTCTGTGCTTCAGAATAATATGTTGCTGTACTAGCAACATCATCATCATAAATTTGCACCTTTGGTGGCTAATCATAAGGCTTCATTTTTCTGAAAGTCATAGCTCACATCAGCCTGCTGCACTGAGTGAGATAACATTATTTTCTTGTTCATGGAAATAAAATTCTACAGGTGATTTACTGATGTGCTAATTACCATTTCCAGTGATGAGCTAGGGAATACTGTGGTTTCTCAAATTGTTTCTCTCCTAAAAATACATTTATATTTGCAAAAAACTCAGAAGCATGAAATGATGTTAGTCTTGTGGATTGTTGCCAAACATGGTTGGAAATATGCTCATAATTTTTATGCTTGAGCAGAAAATGCCACAATTGCTGATTTATTTGTGTGGGTGAATAGCAATTTCTTTATAACATCAGTAATGGAAACATATCAGTACCCATGGAGGATTAGCAGATAAAAGAATATAAATATAATATATATATAATATGTATAAAATATATATACATTTATATATATAATATATATTCATATATATATAAATATATACATATCTATTATATATGTATAAATAAATATATACATTTATTTATATCTATATATACAGACAAAAACATTGCTGCTTAAAGATCTACAAAGGAAATAGTATTTCCATTGACTCATCTTTCCAAAACTTCTTTGTTTTAGTTGGCTGCTTCTTTTAGTCCTCTCACCTCCTTTGCTTGCAGCCTTCTGTGCAGGCTCCAACTTTTTACTCACAATCATTTCTAAGGCATTCTGTTTACTTTCCTATCTCTTTATCTATACATATATCAGTTCAGAGTCCAGTGTATCCTTCAAAGCCTGCTCTCCCTGTCCTCTGTGAAATCTGCTCTAATTTCCCAACTGGCTCTGATGTTTCATTGTGTGTCTTCATCAGGGCTCTGGTTATTAGAATTGAAATACCATAATTGATATGCTTGTTGATATGGTTTGGCTGTGTCCCCACCCAAATCTCATCTTGAATTGTAGCTCTCATAATTCCCACATGTTGTAGGAGGAACCCAGTGGGAGTTAATAGAATCCTGGGGGCATTTTCCCCCATACTGTTCTCATGGTAGTGAATAAGTCTCATGAGAGCTGATAGTTTTATAAGGGGAAACCTCTTTCGCTTGGTTTTCATTCTCTCTCTTGCCTGCCGCCAATGTGAGACATGCCTTTCACCTTCCACCATGGTTGTGAGGCCTCCCTAGCCATGTAATTGTGAGTCCATTAAACCTCTTTTTCTTTATAAATTACCCATTCTTGAGTGTATCTTTATCAGCAGTGTGAGAACAAGCTAATACACTTGTCATATCTTTGTTGGATTGTGGGCTTCCTGAGAACGGGAGCTATCCTTTCCTCATCTTTGTATTTTCTCCTTTTCTCACCCTCAGCTCTCTGTTTGGCACAGGGTAAATAATAATGTTTCTTGATTGAACTGTTAACCAAATCTGTTTTCTTACTAGGGACTTCTGAAAATCATTCTCATGGTTTTATTTATAATTTGCTGGCTATTCTGTGATGTTTGTTTCCTTCAATTTCTATCTCTTTCATATGTATTTTCATCACATTACTTTTCTATATTTTTGTCAAACAGAAGTCAACTTCATACATGATACTTCTCCTTTATTTATTTATTCATTTATTTATCATGCCATTGCACTCCAGCCTGGGCAACAAAAGATGGAATTTCGCTCTTGTTGCCCAGGCTGGAGTGCAATGGCATGATCTTGGCTCACTGCAACCTCCCCCACCCGGGTTCAAGTGATTCTCCTGCCTCAGCATCCAAGTCGCTGGGATTACAGCCAGGGGTTTCACCATGTTGGGCAGGCTGGTCTTCTCCCATCTTTATAGCCTCACTGAGTTTCATGATTCTCTTCCCAAGTACAGTAACCAGAGGTGCACATTCATGTGCTATGCACATCCACATACAGAAAAGGGTCAAGAGGAAAGACACCAATAAATTAATGTTTATATCGGGGTATAGAAAATGGCCATGTAAGTTTGGATTTACAGATTTCTAGGCACAATTATGTTCATCAATACATTATGTTCATTCTCACCTTTGAGTATTAAATGTTTATGCTTCTTTCATTAGCAGTTTTCTACGTAATCTTTTGAACCAAATTTTACCAATTTTTCGAGGCCTAGTTCACATTATGCATGATACATGGAGCCTTGTTCCAACACATGAATCTCCAGTGGTAGCTGCCTCTTCTGAATTTCAAACTTTTTGAGAGAAGGAAATCCAGGAAATGTCACCACGTCTTTTATGCTGCATAGAGCAACTATTTGCTTGTATTAAACCTTGTGAGAATTAGAAAACAGTACCCTCCTTGGCAAATGCAACTAGAGCCTGTAGCTTAGTAAGTGTGACATGAACTAAATTGTAGCTTCTCGGAATCCCCTCTACATTTGGCTACGTATTTTTGTACAGGGAACAAATGGTAATACACATTTTGTTCAGATCACATCTTACATTTTGATGTCATTTGACTTTTCCATACCAAATGTCACATTTGACATTTAAGATAAATGTAATTTCTGGTAACAGAGGGGCACTTATATGCTTTTAAAAATGGATACAAATATTTGTGCTATTTATGGGGTATATGTGATAATTTGTTACATGCACAGACTGTATAATGACCAAGTCTGGGTAACTGAGGTGTTCATGGCCTTGAGTATTTATTATTTCTATATATTGGGAACATTTTGAGTTCTCTCATCCAGTTATTCTGGAAAATATAATACATTGTTCTTAACTATAATCATCCTACTTTGCTCTCAAACAGTAGAACTTACTTTCTCCATCTAATGTATGTTTATACCCACGAACCAACCTCTCTTTATACCTCACACTCACCATACATCTTTCCCAGCTCATGGTGTCTATCATTCTGTTCTCTACCTCCACGAATTCAAACTTTTTAGTTTCTACAAATGAGTGAGAATGTATGATATTCATCTTTCTGTGCATGGCTTATGTCACATAACACAGTGATCTCTAGTTCAACTTGTGTTGCTGCAAATGACATGATTTAATTCTTTTTCATTGCTGAATAGTATTCCTTTGTGTATTTTCTTTTATATTTAACATATTTTCTTTATCCATCCATCAGTCCATATCTTTGCTATTGTAAATAGTGCCACAGTACACATGGGCGTGCAGGTATTCCTTTTATAGACAGATCTTTTTTTCTTTATATCCAATAGTAGGAATGCTGGAGCATATGGCAGTTCAACTTTTAAGTTTTAAGAAATCTCCATGCTATTTTCATAGTGGTCGTACTAATTTTCATGCCTACTAACCGTAACAAGTTCTTCTTGTTATTAATTTCTAGTTTTATTTTGTCATGGTCTGAGAAAACAATGTGATACCAATTTATAAAAATTTCTTGTTATTTTATGTCCTAACATATGGTGTATTCTGGAGAATGTTCCATGTGCTAAGAAGAATGTGTATACTCTAGCTGTTAAATAAAATGTTCTATAAGTGTAAGTGTCTTTTAGGTCCCTTTGGTCTAATGTGCTCTTTGAATCTAATGTTTCTTTGTTAATTTTCTGTTGTTGATTTTCTGTAAGATTTTCCATTTTTCCACATCCTTGCTTTTTAGTAATAACCATTCTAACTATGATAAGATGATATCTCACTGTGGTTTTGATTTGTATTTCCCTGATAACCACTGATGTGAAATGTTTATTTTTTATATACCTGGTGGCCATTGTATCTCTTCTTTCGAGAAATGTCTATTCATGTCTTTTCCTACCTTTTAATAAGATTATTTGTTTTGTTATCGTTCAGTTGTTTGAGTTCCTTGTATATTCTGGAAGAATAGTTTGCAAATATTTGCTCCCATTCATCAGGATGCCTCTTCACTCTATTAACTGTTTTCTTTGCTATACAGAAACTTTTCAGTTTAATGTAGTACTGTTTGTCTGTTTTTGTTTTTGTTGTATGTGCTCTTGGGGTCTTAGCCATAAAATCTGTGCCTAGACCAATGTCCTGAAGTGTTTTCCCTATATTTTCTTCTACTAGTTTTATAGTTTCAGGTCTTACATCTAACTTTTTAATCCATTTTTATTTGATTTTTGACTACAGTGAGAAATAGGGCTCTAGTTTCATTCTTTTGCATATGGATATCAATTTTTTTCAGCACCATTTATTGGAGAAGTTGTCCTTTCCCCAGTATACATTATTGGTGCCTTTATTGAAAATGGGTTAACTGTAAATGCATGAATTTATAACTAGGTTTTCTAATTTGTTTCATTGCTTCATGTGTCTGTTTTTATATCAATACCATGTTGTTTTCAATACTATTTTTTTTATACCCATACTATTACTGTTTTCATTACTATTATTAGGATTGCTTTGGCTATTTGGTCTCTGTTTGGATACTAAATAAATTTTGTTCTCTTTTTCTATTGCTGTGACAAATGACATTACCGTCTTGATAGAAATTAGATTGAATCTGCAGATTTCTTTGGGCAGTATGATCATTTTAATTATATTCTTCTGATCCTTGAGCATGGGCTATTTTTCCATATTTTGTGTCCTCTTAACTTTTTTTTAATCAGTGTTTCATAGTTTTCCTTATAGAGATCTTTCACTTCCTTGGTTAAATTTATTTCTAGCTATTTTTATAGCTATTGTAAATGGAATTGTCTTTTTGATATGTTTCTCAGCTAGTTCATTGTTGGTGTACAGAAACGCTACTAATTTTTGTCACTGATTTTTGCATGTTGATTTTATATCCTGCAATTTGACTAAATTTATTTATTAGATCTAAGAATTTTTTGTTGGAATCTTTGGGTTTTTCTAGATCTAACATTCTAGATCTGGAAAGTGTAACAATTTGACTTCCTCTTTTTCAATCTGGATGTCTTCTATTTCTTTTTCTTGCCTAATTGCTCTGGCTAGGACTTCCAGTTCTCTGTTGAATAGGAATGATGAATAGGAGTAGACATTCTTGTCTTGTTCCAGTTCTTAAAGGAAGGGCTTTCAGCTTTAGCATTCAGTATGATGTCAGCTGTGAGTTTGGAATATGTGGGCTTTATTGTATTGAGGTATTTTTCCTTCAACACCTAATTTGTGGAGATTTTTTGTTATAAAGAAGTGCTGAATTTTATCAAATGCTTTTTCTGTGTCAACTAGGATGATCGTATGCTTTTTTCCCTTTATTCTGTTAATATAATCTATCACATTTATTGATTTGTATATTTTTGCCATCCTTGCATTCCTTGGATATATTCTACTTGATCATGGTGCATTTATTTATGTGATGTTAAATTTGGTTTGCTAGTATGTTGTTGACAATTTGTGCATATATGTTCATCAGGCATATTGGTCTAGAGTTTTCTGTTTTGTTGCATACTTGTCTGATTTTGGTATCAGGGTAATGCTGGCCTTGCAGAATGAGTTAGGGGAAATTTCCTTCTCTTCAATTGTTTGGAATAGTTTGAGGAAAACCAGTGTTAGTTCTTCTTTGAAAGCTTGATAGAATCCAGCAGTCAAGTCATCTGGTCCTGGTCTTTTCTTTTTGGGGAGATATTTTATTACTAATTCAATCTCATTATTCATTATTGGTCTGTTTAGACTTTCTAGTTCTTACTGATTCAATCTTAGTACATTGTATGTGCCCAGGAAATTAATCATTTTTTTTGTAGATTTTCCAGCTTGTTAGCATATAGTTGATCATAATAGTCTGTGATGATTTTTGGCATTTCTGTGGTATCAGTTGTAATGTCTCCTTTTTCATTTTTGGCTTTGGTTTTTATTTTTTGAATCTTTTCTTATTTTTTTCTTGGTTATTCTAGCTAGACGTTTGTTGACTGTGTTTGTTTTTTCAAAAAAAAATTTTTCATTTTGTTGATCTTTTGAATTAGATTTCTAATCTCAATTTTGTTTAGTCCTGCTCTAATTATTATTATTTCTTTCCATCCGCTAATTTTGGGTTTGGTTTCTTTATGCTTTTCAAACTCCTTGAGGTGCATCACTGGATTATTTTAGAAACTTTCTTTATTTTTGACCTAGCCATTTATTGCTATAAATTTCCCTTATAGCACTGCTTTTACTGTATCCCATACAGCTTGGTATGCTGTGTTTCAAGACATTTTTCATTTTCATTTGTTTTGAGAATAACTGTTATTTCCTCCTTAATTTCCTCCTTGACCCAGTGGTCATTCAGGAGCATGTTGTTTAATTTTAAGTGTCCAAGTTTCCTCTTGTTATTAATTTCTAGTTTTATTTTGTTGTGGTTTGAAAAAGACTCTTAATATAAATTCAATTTATAAAAACTTGTTAAAGTTTATTTCTGTCCTAACATATGGTCTATTCTGGAGAATGTTCCATATGTTGATAAGAAGAATGTGTATACTATAGCTGTTAAATAAAATGTTCTGTGAATGTAAATGTCTTTTAGGTTCCTTTGGTCTAATGTGCAGTTTGAATCTAATGTTTCTTTGTTGATTTTCTATCTAGTTGATCTGTCTAATGCTAAAAGTCAGGTGGTAAAGTCCCGAACTGTTACTGTATTGGAGTCTATCTCTCCCTTTAGGTATAATAAGATTTGATTTACATATCTGGGTGCTCTGGTATTAGGTGTGTATATTTTAAAAATAGTCATATTATCTTGCTGAATTGACCCCTTTATAATTATATAATTACCTTTTTTAGAAATTATTATTATTATTATTTTTGGGGGGGGCAGCTCAGCTATTTATTAAGTCAGTAGAAAAATGACTGTACAGGTTTAAGGTGCAGGAATGAAGATGGGGCAGACTGGGCCCCAGGATCTGAGGCCCATAGAAATTATTTTTGACTTAAATTCTGTTTTATATGATATAGGTGTAGCTGCTCCTATTTGCTTTTGGCTTCTGTTTACATAGAATATTTTGTTTCATCTTTTTACTTTTAGTCATCAAGCTTATCCAATCCACAGTCTGTAGGCTGCATGCAGCCCAGGATGGCTTTGAATGTGGCCCAACACAAATTTGCAAACTTTCTTAAAACATTATGAGGTTTTATTAAAGCTCATTCACTATAATTAGTGTTGGTGTATTTTATGTGTCGTCCAAGACAATTCTTCTTCCATTGTGGCTTGGGGAAACCAAAAGATTGGACACACCTCCTCTATATGTATCTTTACAGATAAGAATAGTTTACTGAAGGCAGCATATAGTTGGGTTATGTATTTTTATTCCATTTAACTAGACTGTATCTTTTAAGTGGAAATTTTAATTCATTTACATTCAAGGTTATAATTGATATTGGAAGATTTATTCCTGTCATTTTATTAATTTATTTCTGGTTGTTTATATATCCTTTGTTCTTTTCTTCTCTTGTTGTTTATCATATGGCTTGGTGGTTTTCTGTAGTAGTAACACATTAATCCTTTCTTATCCTTATTTATGTGTTTGCACTACCAGTGGGTTTTAAACATTCATGTGTTTTCATGACAATAGATGTCATCTTTTCACTTTCAGATGTAGCACTTTTTAAAGCATTTATTGTAAGATTGGTCTACTGATGATGAATTTCCTCAGCTTTTGCTTATCTTAGAAATACTTTATTTCTTCTTCATTTATAAAGGAAAACTTTGCTGGGTATTCAATTATTTGTTGGCATTTTTGGTTTTTATTTCTAACACTTTGAATATATCATCTCATTCTTTTTTGGCTTGTAAGGTTTCTGCTGAAAAACCACTATTAGTCTGATGAAGTTTCCTTTATAAATGACTAGATATTTTTCTCTTGCTGTTTTTAGAATTCTCTTTGTCTTTAACATCTGATAGTTTGACTATGATATACTATGGAAAAGACCTTTTTGTAGTTTATCTGTTTGGACATCTCTAAACTTTCCGAATCTGGATGTCTAAATCTCTTGCTAGATTTGTGAAGTTTTCAGCCATTATTTTGTTAAATAGGTTTTTTTAACCCCTTCATTTATCTTTGCCTTCTTGGACAACAATAGTTTGGATATTTGGTTTCTTTAAGATGTCCCATATGTCACATATAGTTTATTATTCTTATTAATTTCAAATTTATTTATTTCTGACTGGGCTATTTCGAAAGACCTGTCTTCAAGTTCTGATATTCTTTCTTCTGCTTGATCTAGTCTATTATTGAAATTTTTGCAAGTATTTTGTTTTTCATTCAATGACTTCTTTGGCTCCAGAATTTCTATTTGGTTCTTTTAAAAAATATATCTAGCTCTTTGGTAAATTTTTCTTTCATATGCTAAATTATTTCTATTGTTTTTCTGTATTCTCTTGTATCTCACTCAGCTTCTTTAATATCATTATTTTGAATTCTTTGTTTAGGATTTTATAAAGTTCTTTTTTATTGAAATCTATTGCTGGAGTATTATTGTATTCCTTTGAAGGTGTCATGTTATCTTGTTTTTAAAATATTTTTGTGTCTTTACATTGATATCTGCACATCTTGTCTAATGACAGCTTGTGTCAATTTTTTGGATTTGCTTTTCTAAGGGAGGACTGAAGATGTATTTATCATGTTGGTTAGGTCAGACACTTTGGCTTTGATACTGGGTGCTTGCAGTAGTATAGTCTTTGTATAATTTATTTTGCTGTACATAGCATCAGTGCTGTTTGTGATTTCTGCAGTAGATTAGGTTGTGGCATCCTTCTCATTTTCTCTCTTATTTGTTAGCAGGGTAGTGGAGTTTTGCTGAAATGGGGATGCTAGATGGGCCTGTCCTTGGACTCCAGTTGTGGCAGTAGTAGGCTGAACGTAACTGTTCTTGGGCTCCAGGATAGCAACACTGGCACCAGTGTTAGAGGGTGCACACAGGTTTGGGCCTCCTGGAGACTTGCTCAGGTGCTGGCAGTGGTAGCAGTGGCCCACATAGGTGGGCGGGTTTAGGCCTCTGAGCAGTGAGTATGGTATGGGAGACAGTAGTAGCAGTGATAGGACTAACCTCTGGGTCCCATGTGGTGCACACTGGTGTTGGCAGTGGCTGTGACATGTTGCATGGGTTAGTCACCAGGCCTACAGGTGGATGCTTGCAGTGGTGGTGGTAGCAGGTTAGGTGGACCTGACCTAGGACCTTTGGAGGAGTTCTCTGGTTCCAGTGGTAATTGCCTGGGCTGCATATTCCCTAGACCCTCAGAAGGCATGTTCAGGCATTGCAGGGCAGAGTTTGGCTGGGAAGACCTTTCTGCAAGTCTTCTGGTGGTGTGTGCAGGCACTGGCTGTGGTATACTTGGGTAAGGCAATACCTAGGACCAAAGTGTAATGCTTGGGTGGGGATGTCAATGGCTGTGCTGCAGCCTTGTTACTGAGAGGGGAAGAGTTGCTTTCAGTGGCAGCAACCAAATGCAGGCAGCTGGGGAGTAAGCACTTTATAAGTGTTTTGGCCCCAGTTGTGGCAGCTTGAAGTGGCAGCTACTGTGAAAAGGGATATTTGTCCCTGGAGCCCGTGAAAATGTACTGCAGCTTCTCTACTGGAGGCAGAGTGGCCTTTGAAAATGGCTTGTGCTTCAGTCATGGAAGTAGCAGTCAACTATGGTAGTGGCTGCTATTGGGAAATATCAATGAGGCTCCAGAAATGTGGACATGCATGGTCTGTTGGGCCCCTAGACAAGATGCAATCTTTTGGGATCTGGTCTCTCAGTATGGTGCTTTGTTGTAGATGTTTAGGGCTCAGGATGTGTGTGAGACTCAGTTTGAGCTTTCTCTTCAGATATGTCCACAGGTGCTCCCTATGTTAGTTTGGGGACCTGTGAGGGTTTAGAGGCTTTCCTGTGGCTAGCATACAAAAGTCCATAGTGGGAATGTGAACCACAGGAGTCACTCACTTACTCTTTCCCTACACTGTGGAGCTTTTGTAGGCTCCCAGCTGATCCTGGCCAAGCAGGCTACCTTGTTCTTCTCTTTATATCCACTTTAAGTGTTTCCTGTCACTTTTCTGTTAAACGTCTAGTGCGTTCTCTCCCAGATTATCTAGTTGAAGTGTGTTTATATACTCACTATTTTGGTTCTTCTTTGTGAAGGAGGCGGGTACCAGATGCCTCTAGTTAGCCATCTTCTGATATATAACCCTCCTGTATACTTTGTGTAAGCCACAGAATCTATAGTATGCCATCAATGAATAAGTGATTTTCATGTTAGAACTCCTAAATGCGATGAGATCTCATTATAAAGGAATGGTCATATCAAATTTGAGGACTTTAATAACTACCAATAATATTTGAAATAAGTGGAAATGAGAAAGGCTTAAGCTCAGGAGAGCAGTGGAATAGGTTATTTATTGACAACATGTTTATAGAAAAAAAAGAAGATGCTGGAAATTTCCTAAGGAAAATGAAACATAATCAGGTTTAAATACAATAGGATAGTCCAAAAATAAAGGTAAATCAGGGATTTCTTGCTTGTAGGACAAAAAAAAAAAAAAAAGAATGCTACTGTATTAGTCTGTTTTCACACTGCTGATAAAGACATACCTGAGACTGGGAAGAAAAAGAGGTTTAATTGAACTTATAGTTCCACATGCCTTGGGAGGCCTCAGAATCATGGTGGGAGGTGAAAGGCATTTCTTACATGTCAGAGGGAAGAGAAAATTAGAAGGATGCACAAGTAGAAACCCCTGATAAACATAACAAGAGTTACCTTTGCTCCAATTCCCAAGGTCCTCATCTCCATTTGAGACCACCTAGACCTGGATTTCATTGTCCATATCATTATGAATATTTTTGTCAAAGCCATTCAACAAGTCTCTATGAAGTTCCAAACTTTCCCACATTTTCTTGTCTTCTTCTGAGCCCTCCAAACTGTTCAAACCTCTGCTTGTTATCCAGTACCAAAGTTGCTTCCACATTTTTGGGTATTTTCCCAGCAATGCTCCACTCTACTGGTACTAGTTTACTGTATTAGTCTGTTTTCACACTGCTGATAAAGACATACCCAAGCCTGGTAGGAAAAAAATGTTTAATTGGACTTACAGTCTCACATGGCTAGGGAGGCCTTAGAATTATGGTTGGAGGTGAAAGACACTTCTTACATGGAGGTGGCAAGAGAAAATAAGAAAGATGCGAAATCAGAAACCCCTGATATAACCATCAGATCTCATGAGACTTATTCACTACCATGAGAACAGTATGGGGGAAAAATCCCCATGATTCTAAAATGCAAACTATAAAACTTTTAGAAAACACAGAGAAGAAAATATCCATCATATAAGGCTAGACAAAGTGTTCTTAGGCTTGACACAAAAAGCACAATCTATAAAAGGAAAAAAATGATAAATCTTCATGAAAATTAAATAGAGCTGTAGAAACCTTGCCTCTTGTGATGCTGATTGTTGCTCTTTTTAGACTTTATACACTTTCCAAGTCATATTGTAATACTACCTAGATTTATTTACATGTGAAGTTATTAAAAAATGTTATTTTGCTCAATTAAAAGCTCATTTTAAAGATTTCAAAAAAAATTCAAGGCAACTCAACATGCAACAGATAAAATAATTTGCTGTTAATTGGAGGAATTAATTAACAACTGTTAATTGAAGAAATTTTTCAGAAATGTTATTATCTTTAGACAGATAAAATTGCTAATTTTCCACTATTAACAGCTGCTGTAGCTAATGATTTCTACAGCGGTGTACATAGTCAATGTGTGAAACTTGCCCAAATGTGTATTTGATTATTTTAGTTGATGTTAAGAATCTTCTAGAATTTGCATGACTCACTTTCTGGAGTCTGCAACTGACCACAGAAACTACTATTTCAAAGAGATTGCATTTTTAGGAGCTGGTATATAATACATTATTCTCTGGTTAATAGCATTCTGCTTTCAAACCATTTAGCATCTGATTGGAAAAATGAGAGAATCTACAAGAAACATGCCCATGCCTTTTTAAGGAAAACTGGCTTTACCTACATAACCACAAAGTGTAATAAGTTATTACTTCATAATGTTCTTTCTGAGTCCTAAAGTGTTGCTAGTATTCTGTTTCAATTTTGTAGCCCTTTGAGATCGTTGATTAATCTAGGATAGTATGGAAAACATGACAGCCAAATAGTTTTAAAACAACAGGAAAAATGTTGACTGTAATATTTTTCTTACATTGTTTTCTTCTTACAAGGGAATGTTCTTAAAATCTTCCACTCTGATAATAAGTCTTTATAAAACTGATGCTATTTCTCACACTCCATTAAACCACCCCTTTTATCTTCAAAATTGATGTGAAAGCAAACTATTTATACTGTGTTGACTTCAGTTTTTAAATTGCTTTTTGAAAATAAACATGAAAATAAAAATAAATATGTCTGAGACCCAAGAAATGTCCAAGCACATGTAATTCATTTGATAAGGCTCGTTAAAGCCTTGAATCTCTGTTGTATTGTAATAGCTAGCATCAGTGACAATCTAGAACATTGTAGAACGTTTAATAATTTAAAAATTATCACTATGCCCAGATTAAGAAAGAAAAATTTGGTTTTCATCAAAGGTTGATATTCATGGAAGATCTGAAAACAAAACGTTCTTTCCTTTACTCATGCAATAATGTAAAGGTTAATTCTAGGCTTGAAAATCATGAACATGTAGTCAATAATAATCAAATCCTCAAAACATCTTGGTATGCACATCTTATAGCAACTTCTCAGAACATTCTCAACTTTCAATTCGTAATTTGATATTGATGAAATAATAAGTTATAAAAGGCCAATAGAAAGAAACTTAATACATTTTAAAGGGTCAATTGTCATATTCATTCACAGCAATACTAAGTGTACATCTTTTTCATTCTTAATATAATATACAACACTTATGTTAAGCTAATTTTATATAATTTCATCAAGAAAATTAGCCATTTTGAAATCTTTCTGAGGTCGCTGTTTTGCTTCTTAACATCCTCAACACTGTCTTTAGCTTGCAGACCTCCATCAGAATGAGGAGATAGGCCAGCTATGAAAGGAATTCTGTGAAGTCCCAGTCAAAGATGAGATGGCTTACATCAGAATGAAAATCAGTGTACTGCCTCTTTCATTGAGTCTTGCCTCTCTCACAACACACATAATACCAGCTCTGTTAAACAGTCTGCTTAGTGACACCGTTGACTTATATTCTGGCTCAGTCTCCTTACTGAGCATCAATCTGTTAATAATAGTTAATTTATTTTTAATAGAATCATTACCAGAATAGCATAGAGAACCAATATTACAAATATGTACTTTAATGTATAAGAACTCAAGTCTGGGATCCATGCTTTGACAGCATCGCTACAATGGCTCATTGCTGACAAATCAACTGGCATTAAAACATCCAGGAAGCAACAAGCTACAGAAGCTGCCAAGAGTGTGCACTCTGCTGAAATGGTGGAGGAACCTTATTCTTGTTTGGTAGTTTGGCACTTTCTGAAACCTAACATCAGGATTCCACTGACTGATAAACTTTACTTCTGGGGTCTGGTGCAAAAACATTACTTAGGCCTTATAGTTGAACTTCTAGAACACTGCTGTTGGAGCTCCACACAGGAGGAACATGAGGCTGGGTCTGGTTGGTCCCTTTAAAGACACCAAACTCTGTGCTACTTATGGTAAATGCATAAAAATTATGCTCAAAGGTATCCTATTAGCGTATTTTCTGTGTGGAGAACATGTTGAAATCCTCTGAGAGGAAACATTTCATCCTCAAATAAACGACAAAATTCTACCTGTTATTGGTAGTTCCTATTATGGCCCAATGGGGTCAGGAGATATCTAATTATATAATAATAATGAAAACATGGGCTGCAGAATCAGATAGTGAAAGCCATTTCCTTTTTTCCATTTTCACATGTGTGTGAATTTTAATATAAATATATGGCCATAGAGAACTAAAGCAAGTTAAAATGTTTCAGCAAACAGGTGTCAGAAATTATACATTAAAAGAAATATAAATAAACTTGTTCAATTGTTCTGCATAATGCCAGATTTTGGATAAACCAAGCAAATTTCTAATTAGTGGTAACAAAATGCTTTTTATAGACTTATTATCAAGCACATTTTATCCATTGACTATACTTTTCTAATTGAGTTCTTATACATTAAAGTACATATTTGTAATATTGGTTCTCTATGCTATTCTGGTAATGATTCTATTAAAAATAAATTAACTATTTATAAAAATGATATTGGATTCACTGAAGTCAGAAGATGTGATTTTCGTGGCTTGCTTTATCAAGTCACAGGACTAAAATGGATCTCAGGTTACTCATTTATAAATGAGGAGATGGGCGTAGTTGATATGTAAGCCTCTCCATTAAACAATGTATTGTGTGTTCACCTGGTCCACCATACTAGGTATTTGGAATGAGAAGATAAAATTAGAAAGAAACATTATACTTTATGAATCTTTCTCAGACTCTAAAATTGTATAATATTATAATGCTTGTTAATGAATCGCCATTTTACTGCATTGTGATTTCTTCATTATCCTATGAAGTTAATTAAAAGCAATGCAAATGATTCGTTACTTTTTTTTACTTTAATGAAAGTGGTACTGAATATAGAAAGTAAAGATTGTGAGGATAGATTTGCCGCTAAGAAAGCCATTACCTCATTTTCTTCTTCTCCCTCTTTATTGTTATTCAATGAGTGTGCCTCCGAAATTAGATTTGATTCAGAATCTCTTTATCTGTTGTGTGACCTTGGAGGAAAACTTTTCAGTGCTCAATTTTCTCATCTATGAATAGGGGAGTATAATAGAGCTTGGGGAGCATCTGGGGCAGGTGAAATAAGACACTGTTTTAAAAGCGGTAGGCTTGAAAGTGTGCACTGGGCACTAGGAAAATAGTGTTCATCGACATTGTAATTGTCAAGTTTTCTTCTCTTCATCCTTACTTGGCTCTGTTCTTATTCATTTTCTTTTACTTGGTCTCCTCAGCTCTGATCTGCATTTCCATCTATTTCTGCCTTAACATCAGAGATACTAATATTATTATATCACATATTTTCTTAAAACATTCCATGCCTTTCATTACATGGTTGAAACCTCTGTCCCTATACTCATTTCCAGAAATCCCCACCCAGGCCTTATAGCCAACAGCCCTGTACTCCTTAGCAGGCTGTTTCTCAAGCATTGCTCCTTCTCAGTTTTGCCTTTATGTTCACATTTCTCCTTTGTCTACATCTTGTCTTCACGTCTCCAAATAAGAATCAACACTTCACAGTGTAGTAAAATACAAATTGTTTAGTATAACACATTTGTATGCCACAAAACTTGTTGGAGTAAATGTGTGTGACTACCCTGTTTGATTTTGTTTTCTGAAGACTAATCAAATAGTACCATGTTCATAGTCAGCATTCAGGGCTTGTTGCCTTGGAAGTATTTGGGAAGATAATTTGATAAGGAAATTCAATATAATAAATACCTCAAAAGCTCTAGATAAGTATTCTAAAATTTTACTCTGGAAACAGCTAGAAATTATTAAATAAGGTGCAAAAACTATGTTGTCATGCTAATTGAACCTCTATGAAGTATTTTACTCTTCTATTTTGGAGCAAAGAAAGTTAAATCTTTGCTTTTCAAGGCCATTCACATTGATTTATGAGTGGATGTTTAGATGTGAGATTAACAATTAATACATTTTTGGCCTCAGCTCTAAAATGTGATGGTATATTAAATAACTTGTCTTCTCTGTATTCCTCATTCTCCAGGGGAAAGCCAGGGGGAAGCCAACAATTTTTCAATTAAAGTATGGAATTAATTTTGGTGTTCCTTATACATTTCAGATTTCACTGCATTGCTGGTTAAATTGTTACACATTTTTTTTTTTTCAAATTTCCCACTGCTAAAACTTAAATTAAAAATCCATCTTGATATTGACTGGATGGCACATATTTTCCAAATGTTCAATGCAATAGGGATTAAGGGAGTGATACAAAGCCCCAGTGAGTCAAAGGAGCAGACAGCTGTAAGCCAGAACCAAAGGCACAACTGTAAATCTGATTGCACCTTTCTTACAACACTCTGACCAGGCGGTGGGTCAGTAAGGCATACAAGTAGAAACCACACCTTTGCATGCATTCCTGGCATTCACAGGAACACTTTAGCTTTTTAGAGCAGTTTGCCAAATTTCAGTGTCGCCATGACAACCTCTGTATTCATCCTGAGGTGTGCACTTGTATCACATCTTGCCAATTGATAGGATCACATGATGCCTCTGGGTAACTATTTAAATTATCACCTTTTAAAATAGTGACAATTACAAAATTTTCACTTCACTGTGTATTAAGGTAGCAGGCAGCTCTCAGCAGAAGCAAAGGGATAATTTTTGTAATTATCCACAAAGAAATATGTGAGCCCTCACAACCAGGAGTTACTACATTCTTAGTGGTAGGTAATAGAAAAATAAAAACTTTTCTCTTTCCATTCCTGGAATTGGGCTTCAAATGTATGTGTGACTCATAATTTACTTGACTAAGGAATTAAGATATGGTGTGGAGCTGGACGCAGTGGTTTACGCCTGTAATCCCAACACTTTGGGAGGTTGAGGCGGGCTCATGCCTGTAATCCCAACACTTTGGGAGACAGAGGTCATGAGATTGAGACCATCCTGGACAACATGGTGAAACCCTGTCTCTACTAGAAATACAAAAATTAGCTGGGCTTGGTTGTGTGCACCTGTAGTCCCAGCTACTTGGGAAGCTGAGGCAGGAGAATCACTTGAACCCAAGAGGCAGAGGTTGCGGTGAGCCGAGATCGCGCCACTACAATCCATCCTGGCAACAGAGTGAGACTCAGTCTCATAAAAAAAAAAAAGAAAGAAAAGAGGGAAAAAAACGATGTGGTGTGGGATGGCTTATGTGAATGACCTTAGAAGGGAACAAGAAAAATTTCTGGAACCTAGGAATTTAGGTTAAAGGATTACTTGAAAAGAAAGGGAAAATACTATGGGATATTTTCTTTTTCACATTTGAATGCCAATCACTTTCATGCTTTAATTATTTTTCCCTAATTCCTTCACAGAGAAATAAGGGATACTAATTTGCAAAAATAAAATGATATGCTTTTACTTTTTATGATACTAGGAATTCTGCAGGCCGGAGAGCAAACACATAATTTGTAATCTTTAAAGAAAAAACTCCAGAAATTAGAGATGATAATATATTTATAGAGATGTAATACTTGGGGGTATATTTTAGAAGATTAGCTTATCATAGGATTAATATTTACTTCTTTTTAACAGGTACATGTTTCATTAAATTAATAGGTAAAGTGTTCCACTTTCCTAAAAAAGATAAAATATTATCTCTAAATAATATGTAATTATGCACAGTATAATACGTTAATTATTGAATAAATGATCTCAAACTAGAGAAAGTGAGGTATGACTGAAACAGGTGATATCTACATATTTTAACCAATTTTAACAAATCTTATGTTGAATATAAGTAATAACACATAAAGTTCTATCATTCCATATTACTGTCATGAAAAGGTAGATTTTTTGCATGATACTAGATAATACCATTTTTAACATTTAGTGCTTTTCAACATAGTATCTAAAGCACAGAAAATGTTGAATACATATTTCTGAAAGATTGAGTTGTGATCTCAGTTTAATATTCTAGATGGTTATTAACATAGTTACCATAGAATATTACATAACTTGAATTAAAGAATGGTGATAGTATAGATTTAAACTATTATATATTTTCAAACTGCTGTGGAAAAAGCAGTGGAAACAGATGTTCCTGAAGGGAAGGTGAAGAAGTTGCTTCTAGTGCCAGTTTGGAACTGATCTTGATCCATTTGGTGAAGTGGTTCAAGAGGATTGGGATGGGGAAAAGTAAGTCAAGTGAAAGTACAAAGTATAAATTATCAATAAATCTGATTTGGGAGGGCCCCTGTTTAGGGAGATCTTGGGGAAAGCAAGACATCAATTCAGGAATTAAGAACACTTGGGTATAGCAAAGAGGGTCACTATAGCGGGATTACTGAGGGTTATTTTACAATGGAAATGGTTAAGAGAAACTGTCAACAGCATTGAGATTGACCAGAGCATGCCAAGGAAATAGCATTTCACACCAGCACATTTGTTTGTCAAGGCAGTAGGTCAATTTTCTCTCTCTCTCTGCAAAACTTCAAGTCGGAAGGACAATTAAATTGTGAAGAAGAAGGCTATAAACAGACAATTGCAGCTTTTCTTTTCTTCAACATGAGGAAGAAATTAGGAAAGAGTGAATTTCAAAGAATCTAACTGGAAGTCTGACAGGCTACCTACTGATTCTTTTGTATGTAGGATTTGCTTTTGCTAACTAATGGTTAGGAAAATTGTCATATACTTAAAAACATTTTTTTTTTTGTTTCTCTATTTAGCTGCAGTGAACTAAAGACAACACTCAAAATGGCCTTAAACAATGAAATATATTACTTCAGATTGAAATTCTAATAAAAATGCCAACAGGATTTGATAAAGTGATTCTAAACTTTTAGATTAAAAAGAAATAGGTTACTAGTAGATTTCAGTCTCAAACCTAAAGGTTAATTACCTTTGGCCACGTCCTCTTTCCGGACCCCTTAGGGAAGATGTATCATGATGTCTATACAACTTCTTATTCTTTTTTTCTTTTTATTATCCAAATTCCTTCTTTCCCCAGATGGTTCATCTCTGTATTCCTTCTCATCCTCCTCACGCTATTCCCCTCCACCTTTTTAAACCTTTTCGTTGGTTAAAGGCACTTTTAAAATGTAGTCATTGAGATTTCATTAGCTTTGTTCTGGGAGAACATTCCCTGGGAGAAATAGTTAAGGCTTGAATATAGAAAGACAAAAGAGAGACAGATGGAATGAACTGATTTGTACCAGAGAAGCAAAAGGCCAGAGGCAGGCTGAGAAAAAATACCTAGAAAAACCTAGGAGACCATTAATCCGAGGATTCTCAAGGGGCTTATCCCATGGAGGATATGAAATTGTGGTAGTCCTCTAGTAAAGCATGCCCAGTGTGAACTATCCCTATATGTGCATCAATCTCTGCTGTGGCTGAAGAGAGAATTTTCTTTGGCACAGCAGATTTACTTTCCTTTCTTCCTTGATATTATTCAAATACTTATGGTATATCATGAGTCTAACCACCCACCAGCCTCCTGAACAGGACAGTCTTATGCATACCCTCAACTATTTCTTTCCCTCTTGCACCTGCTATTGATGTTTGTAACACTGAAAAACATAATTTATTTGAATCATTCACAGCCTCTTAATGAGTTTATACAAGTCAAGATCTTTTGCTTAGTAGAAAAAAATACCCTTCTCTGTGACAATTGTCTTCAGAATTACAAGGAAATAAAAGTAGAGATCATGCTATTTGCTGTTTAGTTTCACTTCCAATATTCTATTGGTAATGAAATGAAATAACATATTTAATCCAACATTATGTTTCTACTTTTTCTTATTAAAAATAGTTATGAGCATGTTTTGACAGTAAAGCAAGGAGGTCTTAAGTAAGAGACGAGAATTTATTGCCCAGTGTTTTATTAACAATAAAACGTTTTATTTTTCAGATACATAAAGTGACTTAGAGCAAGAGAAAAAAATCCAGCAAAAGAGTAATTTTTTCTTGCTTTTGAGAGTGCTTCTGCACTTGCCTGAGATCTAATCACTTTTCTTGATGAATAAGATAATGGCGCAAGACAAAGGAAGAAAAAGTGTAGTGCTCTTTCTATAATCAAACTAATGGTGAGAATTTAACATGATCAAATCCAGAGGGTACAATTAAGGATATTACAGTTAGGGAGGGGGAAACAAACTCCATAAAGAAGATCAGAATATCTTGCTTTGCCAAGTAATAGTAAAACATTTAAAGATTGTGGTGGCCTACATATGTATCACTGTGTCACAATTTGACCATATTTATAGTAGAACTATTTTCCTTCCTAAAGTTCTATTTCAGTGAGACATTGATTCATTTTCTTATTGCTTCTTTGGATTTTTTTTTTTTTTTTTTTTTTTTTTTTTTTTTTGCTCTGTCTTTGAAATCTGAGGCCCTCCAAAGCTTGCTCTTTTAGGTAGTGATTAATTCTTTGGATTTTCTTAACTTCATCTCTCTGTCAAAATTTAGCCATTTAACATTTCACTGTCTTCTAAACATTCTCCATGTCTCATCATGACCACACTCATTGTGTCTACCTTGTATAATATTATCCCTTAGGATCTCTTCAATAAGGAATGATGTACATTAATTACTCTACCATGAAGTCATTTAATTCTTGGCAGTTGACTCTTCTATAAGGCTAGAAGTTTAGGATGTTTGTTAGGATGACCTGAACAAATAAGTTTCAGTGGGGAAAGAGGAGAATGTTGCAACCTGCAGGGTAAATCTGTGAAAGATGTGTAGAATTAAGGAACTTGGTAACCTAAAACAAACTCCATAAATTTACTTAAGGTTAGGCTTTCACATGATTACTGTATTGTTTAGATGGCATTGACCTCTACCAGGTATTTTGTGTTGATATTGGTATAAGAAGAAATACACAAGTATACTTTACTTACATAATAAAAATATGACTTTATGTTGAATAGAAAAAGATTCAGTCTTTTCAATCTGTTTAAAGATAAAACATATTCTCATATTTTAGGATATACTGATAAATAGTATCACTTGAAAGCCCTCTTAACTGGGTATTCTATGTGGAAACTTTTAAGAAGGTAGTAGATAAGGTGGAAATATAAAAAAAGAAGGCTTATCATAGTTTTTGTTAAGATCAATAAGATCAAGAAAGCATCAAGTAGGAAAAGATGTAAAATTTGTCAGGCCCCAAAATCATTAAAATGCAAAACTCTATTAGAATTATTTGTAATTCCAAATCCTATGGTAGCCAAGAAAAATGAAGTTGTAGTCGAGAATCTGGGTTTTCACATCTGAATCTGTATACTAGCTCTGCCACTTACCAACATTTTGAACTTGGAAAAGGCACACAATCCTGCTATAGAGTCTTGTTGATTAAGGAGAATGGTCATATCCAGAGACCAAGAAGTCATCCTTCACTGAGGATGCATTTATCTTTGAAGAGGTATAAATATTATATAAAGAGTATACTTTCTTTCTTTATCTACTTAGATGGTCATAATTAAATAGAGTAAGGGAATTGACAAGTAACTGCCTGAACCAGACTTGTTAAAGCTCTCAGATTGCATGGTGGTAGTAGTTTTCCCAGTAAAGACTCTAACATAGGTAGTGGATAGAGAAATCTTGGGGACGGTTCGATCTTGAAAGTATATGTAATCTTCAACTCAACACACCAGCTCATTACAAACAACTGGTCACATGGTATCTCTTTGGCATCAGTGCATTACCCATCTTAGAATCCTAACTCATTGAAAATAAACCTCTCAATGGAATTTCCTTTAATGCTGCCCTAGGGCTGTCTGATTTCCTTTCAGGAATCAGCAATACTATTTTCCTCCACTGGTAGATACTAGCAGCGGAGAGCTAAACACAATGTCCCTCCCTGTGTTTACTTATTTCTATGTTGTGGAATGACCTGCATCGATTCACATGACTCCTCTTTACATAATACATCTACTTCAGAGTTCCTGGAAGTCTATTCCATTTCACACTTTTACCAAATATCTTAATCTCCACACTAAAATGTAATGAGTTTTGTTTTGCTTTTAATTTCTTCCTAAATTCATATTTTGATGATTCCCTTTGCAAAAAGATCCAGATCAGCCCTGTTCATGTCGTAAAAATACAAAGTATTAGTACTGATTAACATATTCAAGCTGGTGCATGCATAGGTCTCTCACCATGAAGTTAAGAAAATAAGAAATTTTGTAGGAAGGGGCATGAGGTGGATGAAGGCTAACTACCAGGACTTTTTGGACTGTGAATATTCTCTATCACTGTAGGAGGAGTACATGTAACGCTCTGCTAGGTTGTTTTCAGGAACTCAATTATGATTTGATTAGTAGAATTTTTTTCGGAGGCCTGACAAAGCATTGATGAATATTGCTGGCTTCCAAAGAAGTTAGAAGTTTTGATCTCTTGGAGTACAGGTTTCCCTCCACCTCTCCCTCCTCCCTTTTCCTTCTTTTCTTCTCCCCCTTCTCCTTCCTCCCCCACAATGAATCTTCCGATGAGAAATTGGAGAAGTTACCTAGTCATCATCTAATCTCAAAATCTCATTCATAATTTTATTATAATAGATAGTGCCAAAGTATATGATCTCCGTAGGCTAAATTTACTTTACTGAAATTAGTTTGAATGTGTAAACAAGTTGGTATCACTACTGAACTTAATTTAACATTTTAATTAGATGTCCCTATTCCCAAACCCAGAGTAATTGCCTTGTGATTTCAAGGCCTTTAAGCATATTTGCTTAAGTAGGCTATGACTAATGCTTCTTATTTTCCTGGAAAAATTATTCATAGCCATGATTTTAAAAAGAGATGAGGCTTCTGTAACCTGTGTGTAAGAGACTTGGAGATGTGTGCCTGAGGCCTCTGTGCTCCACTGAGCACTGACCTGATTGACTGATCTGGATGGCTAAGTGGACATCTTACATCACAGAGTCACCTATTTGTTCCTTCTGAGAGTAAAGACTTTCTCCATTAGAGGATTCTGCTTTCTGTTACCTCTAGAAAGGAAAGCCTTAGGAAATACAATGTTCTGGCTAAATAGATTGGCCATTTTTTCTTAAATTGTGTGTGTTTGTGTGTGTGTGTGTGTGTGTGTGTGTGTGTGTATGTGTGTGTGTGTGTGTGTGTGAAGGAGGGAGGTACATTTTTAAACTCAGATATTGTCTGAGTTTCAATGTAAATTTATTAGAATTTGCTTGACCTATTGATGCTTTTCCATTAGTTATTTACTATTCTATGCCAATACTAATGAAGATCAGAAAAATTATGCCATAATGGCTCAGTGTCATATAAATTATAAAAATAAAAATTTTAAATTTGAGCCAGAAAACATAACCTTGTCTCTTGCTTTATTTTTTGTTTTGTTTTAAACATACATAGCCCCATTTGGATCTACTTGACTTTTCTTTATATAATATTGCTATCTTAAACCTCTCATCTGAATGATGTATCTATACTATATAGTGAATTGTCACTGGCCATCTGTACTTGAGTTTCTCAGCATATCCAAGACATGTATGATCTCTGCTTACCAACTTCTCTTCTCTAGCCAGCTTGTTTATGTCCACATAAATTCACTAACACCCACACCTTGCACTTCTGATCTTACTTCTGCATGGTTTTTGTTGGTATGTTTTTTACTTCTGTGAGTGGCAGTCTCATCCGGGAAAAGAAATGTTGTATTTCTCTGGTTTATCATCACCCTCGTCAATCAATTAACCATTAAATTCTTTCACTCAACAACTGCAATTCAAGGTATATGGTTCATTGATGAAGGTAGACCATCATGTGAGCCATACAAATACCTCAATAAATTTAAAAGGATTGAAATTATGCAAAATATATTTTTTGATCACTTTTAAATATTTGGAAATTAAACAGCTTATTTCTAAATAATCCATGGGTAAAGTAATAAGTTACATGGAAAGTTAAAAATATTTGAACTAGATTATAATGAAAATACACCTATTAAATTTTGGGATATAGCTAAAACAGTTCATAGAGGAATATTTGTTATTTTCGATGCTTACATTAGTGAATTTCATGAAAGTGCCTATCTTATTCACTGGTCATTCAGGTATCTGAAACATAATACATGCTTAATAAATATTTATTTATGGAATCAACCTTCTTTATATTCACTTCTTGCTGACACTTTATAACTCTTTATCTTCTTTATTAGCCAACTCTTTCCTGTTTATCTTCCTTATAAAATGTGTAAAAGTTAGAAACTATAAAATGACTACCTCTTAGTTTTGGGATTGACATTATATTTCCTAATCAAGAGAGTGATAATTTCTTTTCAAGTGTATTTCTTTTTGTTTTCCTCTACAGAAGTATATTGATCTATTTTCAAATAATAATTATTTTTTATTATATTTTAAGTTCTGGGATACATGAATATGCAGGTTTGTTACATAGGTATACACGTGCCATGGTGGTTTACTGCATTCATCACCCTGTCATCTACATTAGGTATTTCTCCTAATGCTATCCTTCCCCTAGCTCCTCAGCCCCCAACAGGCCTTGGTGTGTGATATTCCCTTCCCTGTGTCCATGTGTTCTCATTGTTCAGTACCCACTTATGAGTGAGAACATGAGGTGTTTGGTTTTCTGTTCTTGTGTCAGTTTGCTGAGAAAGATAGTTTCCAGCTTTATCCATGTCCCTGCAAAGGATATGAGCTCACCTTTTTTATGACTGCATAGTATTCCATGATGTATATGTGCCACATTTTCTTTATCCAGTCTATCCTTGATAGGCATTTGGGTTGGTTCCAAGTGTTTGCTATTGCGAACAGTGTCGCCAGTGCCACAATAAACATACGTGTGCATGTATCTTTATAATAGAATGATTTATAATGCTTTGGGTCTATATCCAGTAATGGCATTGCTTGGCCAAATGGCATTTCTAGTTTTAGATCCTTGAGGAATCACCACACTGTCTTCCACAATGGTTGAACTAATTTATATTCCCACCAACAGTGTAAAAGCGTTCCTGTTTCTCCACATCCTCTCTAGCATCTATTGTCTACTGATTTTTTAATGATTGCCATTCTAACTGGCATGAGATGGTATCTCAATGTGGTTCTGATTTGCATTTCTCTAGTGACCAGCGATGATGAGCTTTTTTTCATATGTTTGTTGGCTACATAAATGTCTTCTTTTGAGAAGTGTCTGCTTATATCCTTCACCCACTTTTTATGTTTTTTTTTTTCTTGTAAATTTGTTTAAGTTCTTTGTAGATTCTGGATGTTAGCCCTTTGTCGTATGGGTAGATTGTGAAAATTTTTTCACATTTTGTTGGTTGCTGGTTCACTCTAATGATAGTTTCTTTTGCTGTGCAGAAGCTTTCAAGTTTAGATCCCATTTTTCTCTTTTGGCTTCTGTTGCCATTGCTTTTGGCGTTTTAGTCATGAAGTCCTTGCCCATGCCTATGTCCTGGATGGTTTGCCTAGGTTTTCTTCTAAGGGTGTTTTTGTTGTTAGATCTTATGTTTAAATATTTAATCCATTTAGAGTTAATTTTTGTATTTTGAAATAATTACTGACAATGATTCCTGTTTTGCTTCGTTTTTCTATTATCTACATATATTAGTATGAAAAATATATTTAAGACACAGGTAACAAAATTAAGAGAATAGTACATTTTTCTAGTTTATGACAAACATATAGTTAAATAAAAATGTAAGTTTTATAATAGAACTATTCTTAGAAGAATGCATTCAATCAACATAGATTCTGTCTTCTATTAGAAAAGTGTGAAACCTTAGATCCTACTGTTTTGGGTTAAGGACATCATGCTTTTCAAGTAATAATGACTTGATGTTTGACATTGATTGACTGCAATTTGTTACTTCCAATTCTGTGGACTTCTGTCATTGTCTTTCTTTGTAATTTTAGAGATAACATTTTACACACATAATGATCTCAATAAATACTAATGCATAAATACTGAATTGGTATGATTTTAAATTGCTCTGCACCCCTTCCCATAGGAATAATTCCTGGCTTATTTTCCCAACACCTAGAATAGACTTTGCTTTCAATTTAGTAAGTCTGTTATGTAAATGAAAGTCAATGGTTTCTCTTTAAACAAAAAAGGAAAAAAAGTTTAGCTTTCATATGGGTACTGATAAAAACTTTGAAGAACTAATTTCCCCAGTCTGCAGCTCCAGCTCTACTTAACTTCTAATAAAAAATATATATGAGGAAAGTTTACAAAGGTGGTCTTGCTGCAAGAGTCATGGTTCTTGCCTTGAAAGAACTACCCTCTTAATCTTGAGAGATGTTGACATATGCTGCACAGGTCAGTACTTGAAAATTAGACTCACTTTGACATTTTGACAAATAAACATGCGTGCTAATTTCTCAAAGTAGGCACAGATGACTGATTATTTCATCAAGCACTTGATCTAAGATGATAAGTGGTGCCAAGCCAAAATTAATCAGCAATTTAAATGACTGACAGGTTGTTTAAAGTCTAAGTCCCTGCCATACAACTTAATGTTCTGGGATTAGTCTCCAAAGGCAAAGATGGTAGAGAAAGAAAATATCATTTATTTGAAATATATTTCATTAGTTTGACACAAATACAATATCTGTTGTATAAAGCATTTTTAGAAAAACCAAAAAGGGCAACTTGGATTATGAACTGGTGTGGCTTATTTAAAAACAAATACTATTTTTTTCATAAATTATATACTAGATTAACATTCCAAAATTGAAAATCCGAAATACTCCAAAATCCAAAATTTTTTGAGCTTCAGCATAACGTCCAGAGTGAATACTCCTTGCTTTTGTTTAACCAATGAGTCCATATAATGTAAATATTCCAAAATATGAAAATATCTAAAATCCAAACATTTCTGTTCCCACATATTTTGGATAAGGAATACTCTGGCTATATTTACAGAGTAAAGTACATCAAGAGAAAAGAAAAATAAAAAGACAAACCACTATTTATAGTTTGATTCTTTTTTTAGTCTTTTATTCTATTTAATTATCTTTTGTTCTTTCTATATTTGAACATTATTTTCTCCAAATAAAAAATTAGAGACATATTCTAGATAATATTTTACAATTTTGGGGGGCTTTCTAATTTGCAATTTATTTTGGTTATCTCTTCCTGATACTTCATATAACTCGTATCCTTTGTACTGTTATGGTATAGAAGTATTTCATTAATTTTGATTCCAGCTTCTTCTTCTTGTGCATGTTAGAATTTGAGGTTGGATAATCCAAAGACAATTAAAATGAAGAATTATAAAAATATAGCATAAAGACATCAATTTATGAATGCAGTCACTTCATGCATTAGGCCAACACTAATCAATTTCCTATGCCATCTTCTTTTGCATAAGCCACTGTTATTTTGCATCCAGTTTGACTTCTGTAAGAAATTTCCTGAAAATGTGAACACATTTAGAAATTATTGCAGAAAAATCTCTCTCTCTCTCTCTCTCTCTCTCTCTCTCTCTCTCTGTGTGTGTGTGTGTGTGTGTGTGTGTGTGTGTGTGTGTGTGTGTGTTTCTTCTTCTATATTTATGTTCAATTTGACAGTACATTTTAGGGATTTGAGGTTTTGAGGTCTCCCCTAAACTTTTAAATAGTCATTTTTGACAAAAACACTTGTCTTTTTTACTGGTCTGTATAATGTAACTGTTCAACAGGTTCTTGCTGCACACTGCACAAACAAAGACCATGGCGTTGCAGTAAAGAAATAATTTAATAGACACAGGCTGGCTATACCACATGGGAGATGGAGTTATTACTCAAATCAATCTCATTGAAGGCTTGTAGGTTAGGGTTTTCTCAAACGTAGTTTGTGGAATGGGGTGGGGATGGCTAGACAGTGGAAGCTTGTTGCAGAATGGTTGGAAGGGGACAATCATAGGAGTATGGGAAATGATTCTCCTGTGCTCTTAATCCCTTCTGAGTGGCACATCAGGAGTAGCAGGTGGGTCCAGGTAGAGTCATCATATGTGTCAGGCATACAACAAACCTGAAAAGATATCTCAAAAGTCAGTTTTAGGTTCTGTAATAGTGATGCTATCTGCAGGAGTAATTGGGGAATAGCATATCTTGTGACCTCTGGAATGATTCCTTCCTTCCTTTCCCTCTTTTTCTTTTTTTCTCTTCTACACTCCTGCATTTCCCTGCTCCCAACTTTTCCTCTGCCTCTTGGTCCTCCCCTTCTCTTCCTCTTTCTCTCTTTCTTCAAGGTTTACTTGGCTAAAATCTGTATTAGTCAGGGTTCTCTAGAGGGACAGAACTAATGGGATATATGTATATATAGATGCAGCAAACCACCATGGCGTGTGTATACCTGTGTAACAAAACCGCACATTCTGCACATGTACCCCAGAACTTAAAGTATAATAAAGAAATTTTTTTAAAAAGAAAAATATTTTGAGAGAAGAACATTGAGTTCAATTTTGGACATGTGATTTCTGAGGTACCTGTCGGACATCCAATTGGAAATATCTGAAGCTTGACAAGGGGTCTGGTCTGGGAATCCAGGCATTACTTTATGTAAATTATACCTGAATCAGAAGCGGGTAGTATGAAGAGTAGTAGGCTGACAACAGAACTCTGGGGAACACTAATACTTTAATCAATAAGTGGAAGAAAAAATGCCCATGAAGGCAAAACAAAAGGAATGGACAAAGAAATAAAAGGAGAAACAGCATAACACAGTGGTATCAAGTCAAAGTAATGGAGCATCTCATGGAGTTGGGATTAAAAATGTGAATGCACTTAGTCTTGAATCATGGTGGTAATAAATGTGTAAGAGTTTTTAAAGCAGATGGCAGTCATGTGAAAGTAAGCTCATCTTTAATGGCTTCAGTATTTTTTTAAGTATTATGTTGGCTTATGGAAGTTATCAAAAGTTCAAAAATGGGAATGAATAAAACTGATAAATTGTTTGTTAGCATGTATGCATGTGAAGGTGGCAGTGATGACCTCAATTATATAAGACAGGTTAAAAAAAAAGGAGTTTATTAGGGAGAATTGGCTAATATAATCTCAAGGTGAAGTACCACATTAGGCTATCTGCAAGCTGAGGAAGAAAGAAGCTGGTAGTGGCATGGTCCAAGTCCAAAAGCCTTGAAATCAGGGAAGCCAACAGGGCAGACCTCAGTCTGTGGGCAAAGGCCTGAGAGCCCCTGGCAATACACTGGTGTAAGTCCAGGTCTTCAAAGCAGAATAACCTGGAATGTGATGTCCAAGGGCTAGAGGAACAGAAGAAAGTAGCCAACATAGGAGAAAGATGAAAGCCAGAAGACTCAGTAAGCCAGCTTATCCCACCTTCTGTTTGCTTTGTTCTAGCTGTGCTAGCAGTTGATTGGATGGTGCCCAACCACCATGAGGGGTAGTCTCCCTCTCCCAGTCCACTGACTCAAATGTCAGTCTCTTCTGACAAAATTCTAACAGATGCAGCCAAAAGCAATACTTTACCAGCCATCTAGGCATCCTTCAATCCAATCAAGGTGTCATCTAATATTAACTATCACAGCTATTCTTGAGAATTTCATATTTCTATGAATTTTTTGATGAGCTTTCCATAAATAAACTATGTGAAATTTTAAGTCAAATTGCATTAAATTCGTAGATTATTTTGTGAAGAATTGCCATTGATGTGGTTTGGCTGTGTCCCCACCCAAATCTCATTTTGTATTATATTCCCATAATTCCCATGTGTTGTGGGTGGGGGGGGTCCCTGTGGGAGATAATTGAATCATGAGAGTGGTTTTTCTCATACTATTCTCCTGGTCATGAATAAGTCTCATGATCTGATGGTTTAATAATGGGAAACCTAAAGCTTGTTTTGCTTGGCCCTCATTCTCTCTCTTGCCACCATGATGTAAGAAGTACCTTTTGCTTTCCACCATGAATGTGAGACCTGCTTAGGCTTTAAGTCCATTAAACCTCTTTGTTTTGTAAATTGCCCAGTCTCAGGTATGTCTTCATCAACAGTGTAAAAACAGACTAATACGGTAAACTGGTACCAGTACAATGGGGTGCTGCTGAAAATATACTCAAAAATGTGAAAGCAACTTTGGAACTGGGTAACAGACAGGGGTTGGAACATTTTGGAGGGCTCAGAAAAAGACAGGAAAATGTGGGAAAGTTTGGAACTTCCTAGAGACTTGTTGAATGGCTTCAGCCAAAAATGCTGATAGTGATATGTACAATAAGGTCCAGGCTGAGGTCGTCTCAGATGGAGGCAAGGAACTTGTGGGGAACTGGAGCAAAGGTGACTCTTGTTATGTTTTAGCAAAGAGACTGGTGGCGTTTTGCCCCGCCCTAGAGATTTCTGGAACTTTGAACTCAAGAGAGATGATTTAGAGTATGCAGTGGAAGAAAGTTCTAAGCATCAAAGGATTCAATATGTGACTTAAATGCTGTTAAAAGAATTCGGTTTTATAAGGAAAGCAGAGCATTAAAGTTTGGAAAATTTGTAACCTGACAATGTGATAGAAAAGAAAATCCCATTTTTTGAGCAGAAATTTAAGTTGGCAGTAGAAATTTGCATAAGTAACAAGAAGTCGAATGTTAATCACCAATACAGTGGGGAAAAAGTCTCTAGGGCATATTAGAGGTCTTCATTGCAGGCCTTCCCATCAGAGGCCTGGAAAGTAAGAGGGAAAAGTGGCTTTCCGGGCCTGGCCCAGGATCCCTGTTCCATGTGCAGTATAGGGACTCGATGTCTCCATCCCAGCCACTCCAACCATGTCTAAAATGGACCAAGGTATAGCTTGGGCCATGACTTCAGAGGGTTCAAGCAACAAGCCTTGGCAGCTTCGTTGTGGAGTTGAGCCTGTAGGTGATGCACAGACATCAAGAATTGAAGTTTGGGAACCTCTGCCTAGATTTTAGAGCATATATGGAAATGCCTGGATGTTCAGGCAGAAGTTTGCCACAGGGACAGGGCTCTCATGGAGAACCTGTGCTAGGGCAGTGCAGAAGGAAAATGTGGGGTTGGAGCCCCACACGTAGTCCCTACTGGGGCACTGCCTAGTAGAGCTGTGAGAAGAGGGCCACCATCCTCTAGGCCTTGGAATGGTAGATCTACTGACAGCTTGCATTGTGTGCCTGGAAAAGTTGCAGACACCCAACACCAGCCTGTGAAAGCAGGCAGGAGGGAGGCTATACCCTGCAAAGCCACAGAGGCAGAGCTGCCCAAGACCATGGGAGCCCACCTCTTGCATCAGTGTGATCTGGATGTGAGACATGGAGTCAAAGGAGATCATTTTGGAGCTTTAGATTTGACTGTCCCACTGGATTTTGGACTTGCACAAATCCTGTAGCCCCTTTGTTTTGGCCAATTTCTCCCATTTTGAATGGCTGTATTTACCCAAAGCCTGTATCCCCATTGTATCTAGGAAGTAACTAACTTGCTTTTGATTTTATATGTTCATAGGCAGAAGGGACTTGCCTTGTTTCAGATAAGACTTTGGACTGTGGACTTTTAAGCTAATGCTGAAATGAGTTAAGACTTTGGGGAGGCTGTTGGAAAGGTATGATTGGTTTTGAAATGTAAGGACTTGAGATTTGGGAGGGGCCAGGAGCAGAATGATATGGTCTGGCTGTGTCCCCACCCAAATAACATCTTGAATTGTACTCTCATAATTCTCATACATTATGGGAGGGACACCATGGGAGATAATTGAATCATGTGGGAGGTTTCTCCCATACTGTTCTCCTAGTAGTGATTATGTCTCATGAGATTTGATGGTTTGATAGGGGGAAACTTGTTTCACTTGGCTCTCATTCTTTCTCTTGCTAACACCATGTAAGAAGTGCCTTTCACCTTCCACCATGATTGTGAGGCCTCCCTAGCCATGTAGAAGTGTAAGTCCATTAAACCTCTTTCTTTTGTAAATTGCTCAGCCTCAGGTATGTTTTTATCAGCAATGTGAAAATAAGCTAATACAGCCATCTTTACTATATGACATGTTTTTATTCAGGAAACTGGCTACTGTGTCAAGAATAGACTCTATGGGAGTATGGCGATGGGAGTGGGGAGGGTTGCAAAAATATAGTCAGATATACCAGTTAAAACTATTGTAGGCAAGACTGATACTGGCCACTCACATCTGGCTGGTGGCAACTGAGGTGATAAGTGGTCCATTTGGGTATTTTTAAAAAATAGTCAAAAATATTTCATGATTAATTTGATATAATATTTGAGAAAAAGAAGAGTAAACAATGGTTTCAGATTTTTTGGTTGGAACAACAGGAAGGATGACGTTTAATAAATTAAATGGAGAATGCTGTGGACAGAACAGATTTTAGGGAGAAATATCAAAAATTCAGTTTGAAGCATGTTCAATTTGAGATGTCAGTGAAGGAAGGTGGAGAAGGAAGGTGGAGAGAGGTCTGAGCCAGAAATAGAAATGTAACTGGACTCAAGTCCAGCTGCTCACCACTGGAAATTCAAGAAGTGAGGTGTGGTGAAATTCAAGAAGTGAGGTGTGGTGAAAGAAAAGCAGCTTTATTCAAATGCTGGAAGTTGGGAAATGGCCGACCTCATGCCTCCAAAAAACATTTCAAAATTGTTGGCAAGTGAGTGTGTTTCAGAAGAGAAACTTGGCGTGAGAAGTATGCAAGTGTGGAGCATGGCATAGGGTCTCCATTTCTGGTTCTGATGGCTATTGTAGGCAATTGTCTATCTGGAGTGTGGGCTGGCGCCATCTTGACAATGGCCAGTAGATTAATTGCTATAGGTAATCCGTAGATGGGGAGATTTCTGCTGGTGAGTCTTCCTGCCTGGTTTATTTCAAGTTAGCTCTTGGAATTTCTAAGCAGACATTTAATTAGATATGTGAATGCAGTGCAAGGGAGTGCCTGGTGAGAAAGGAGACAAAACAGTTTCAAAGTACACTTGAAGGCTAAGATGAGAGAGAAGGAAAAATAAGTTTTAAATTCATTTTAAAGCCAAGCCACTCAATTACAGCTTCCCACTATTAAATTTTGTTTTATTTCTTTAGAAAGTGGGTAGTGTATTCAATCTAGCTACTTCCTACTAGATGAGGATGTAGTCAGGAGTCATTGGAATGGAACCAGTCTTCCTGGATTTGAAAATATTCCTGAGTACCTGCACTTACAGGTGAGATCTGTTGGAGGGTCCAGGAGCCCTCAAATTCTTACAGAATGTATGATAACAATATAATCCCCAGCAAAGAAGCCCACCTATTCCTAAAATCATAGCTAGAATTATGAGCAGCTTTTTTCACCAAGAAGTTCTTAATCCAAACAAGTAAGATAGCCATTGGCCTAGTGACATCACAGGGTCAGACATAGCATTAATTTGTTTGTACATATCCTAGAGGGATAGAGATGTTCCTTGAGTTACTTGGAATATATATACCATATTCAGTTTTAATAATGGCACAAGGTCCTCTTTGTGCAGCAAAGATATCGAAAGCCATGCAGATCTGCAGAACAGCTTCTTGCACGTAGGTCATCTCAGAGTTTACTAAGGAGATACTTTGGAGGCTGTCATTGAGAGCCCACCAGGTATAAATTGTAAGGGTTTCTACATATCGGACGACATCTTCAATCCATGCTAATGGCATCAGGATTGAAGCCAAATGGTCATACCAGTAAAAAATGGATCTGGTCCATATCTTAATTAGGCTGTGGGAGATTAGCAAGTTTGTCATTGTACTATGTCCATTACTCTTGTACCCATGTTAAAGCTAAAGTGCATTGTCCTAGCCATTCCAGTGGCAACAAAGGTTAGAGGTTTGGGCCACACAGCCATACGGTGGCATTGGAATCATACCAGTTTAAGCTGGAACACTGAGACCAATCTGTAGCAAACAAATCTGTGGCTTGCAAAACTATGGTATGCTAACAGTGTTCTTGGGAAATCAAGCTCATGATTCAAATAAGATTGGGCCCGGAGTCACAGGTATTCTTTCAATGCTTCCAATATAGAGGAGCTATTTGATTCAACTGTCCTGCAGTTGATGTCAACCAAATGAAACCATCCCAAATATGAAGACAAACTTCTTTACAGTGAGAACTCCCAGACTTTATCTTAGGATTTAGTTGCAAAGTGATTTTCAGCTATTCACATATTCTTATGTGATACTTGTTGAGAAAGGCTTCCCATGTCTGGAATCGCTGAGAGTTTTATTAATTGGCCAGTTGATCACATTGCTCCTGGTTGTGTAAGCCATCACACAACCCTATTGTTTAAAAACTTTTGTTTTTTGAGTCAGGGTCTCACTCTGTCATCCAGGCTGAAGTGCAGTGGTGTGACTATAGCTCACTGAAACCTCAGCCTCCCTGGCTCAAGTGATTCTCCTGCTCAGGCTCCTGAGTAGCTGGGACAACAGGCATGCACCACCATGCCTGGCTAATTTTTAAAGTGTTTTATAGAGACAGGGGCTTGCCATGTTGCCTAGGCTGCTCTTGAACTCTTGGGCTCAGCAATTCTCCCATGCTGACCTCCCAAAGTGTTGGGATTACAGACATGAGCTACAGTGCCTGGCATATTTTTAAGAATTTTAATGAATGTTTTCAGAGGTTCAGAGATTCAGCAAATTATCTTGCTGTAAACTGTTTGCATAGTGTTGTGCCCCTGCAGGAAAAAAATTACTAGTTTTAATGGGCATGAAAAACTCATTTATCACGATAAAAACTAATAAGAGCTTTATTTTATGAGTGCAAAGGAAGAGGTTTTTACTTATTTTCAAGGTTCTTTCTAAGAAATAATGTGGGTCTCTCTCTGATTCACAGGTCCAAGCAGGTTGGTTATCTGAGGTGGAGAAGGGGCAGTCTTCATGTGAATATGATGTATCCATGGCTTACCTCCAGACAGGTTCACTAATGAGCTAGCAGTATGTTCAGATTCTGTCCACTTTTCAGCAGCTGTTGGTCTTATCCTTTGTTTTTCCAAGACTCCAGCAGCACTTTATCTCCTGAGTAGAAAGGGTGAAGAGGCTTGTCTGTGAGATATGCAGACCTGGAAAGGGAAAACTGATTCATAGTTAGTAATGTCTCCCCTAATTGTTGTTTTATTGTTTAAGTCTTGGCTCACCTACTAGATCTAAAGGTGGGATTCCCAGGAAGGAAGTTTGGAAGGGACTTCTATAAACAAATTTTAAAGGGGTTAACCCTAGTCTGCTTCAGGGTGCTACTCTGATAAAGGCAATGGGTATGACCCTTTCCCAACTTAAATCCGTTTCTTGATAGAGATCAGCTACCATTTTTTTCTAAGGTTGGTTTATTTTCTCTGTCTTTCCTGTTGACTGTGGACTCCATGATGAATGCAATTTCCATTTCATCTGTAATGCTTGACTTACCCTCCTGGTAATCTTGGAAGCAAAAGAAGAACTCCTATCACATTATATAGAACAAGGAAGTCATAAAATTAGGAGTTATTTCATTTATCAAAGCTTTTGCTACTTCTGTGGCCTTTTCAGACTCCGTGGGATATGCTTCAATTCATCCTGAGAACACGTCTACAAACACTAAGTAGAAATTTATAGTTTTCACTTGCTCTGGGCCTCTGTGTGAAGCCAACCGACCAGTCTTCAAATGGACTCAGCCTTTGGTGTTGAATTCCTTTCTTGGGTGGACTATGTTCAGTTTTGGGATTATTTTTTGCACAAAGGGAGCATCCTTGTGTGATTTCTGGATGGTTCTCCAAATGTGTGGCCCTTTGAGGTAGGGCCATATTAAGTCAACTTAGGTATCCCTTCCATAATGCATTCCTTCATGTAAATGTTTGAGAATTGAATAAGCCAAGGTCTCAGGAGCCATATCACCCGATGAGTGTAGTCTTTCGAGGTGAACTAGGGTCTGCATTAGGTAACCCCCAGTCATGGGCACACTCTTCATCCTCCTTAGTATAGTGAGGCCTGAGTCTGGTAAGTCTAAAGAGGTATGAGAGCCCCCAAGAACTTGTGCTTCTCAGGCAGCCAGCTCTGTGTCTTTGTTGGCTGCTTGGTTCCCTTTGGTTATTTGGGAACCATCTTTTTGATGCCCTGGATTTTTTTTTTTTATGGTTACCTGAGCAGGTAAAGTACTGCTCCCAGCAGGGAAAGGATTTCCACTGGATGCCTTAATGTTCTTATTTCCTGACGTCAAGAGGACTTGTTCTTTCCAAATAGCCCCATGGGCATGTATCACCATAAATGCATATTTGGAGCCAGTGTAAATGTTTATTCGCTTTCCCTAGGACAATTCCAAAGCTCTGGTGAGATCAATCAGCACAGTTGTGCTGAAGTGCCAGCAGGAAGGGCACGAGCCTCTATTACCTTACCTGTGGTCACCATTGCATACCTTGGTGTCTTGGTGTCTGTCTTCTATGAAGCTGCTTCCACCAGTATAGCACTCCCAGTCTGGGTGATCGTCGGTCCATCTGACAAGTCCACCTGCTAGAATAAACCACACCAAGGATTTGTAGACAATTGTGTTTCAAAGCTTGATCAGGATCAGTGACCAGAAGCAAGGTGGCTGGATTGAAGGCTGTGGTGGTTTATAAGGTGATATTTAGGCCTTCCAGAAGGATGGCCTGGTATTTACTCATTTGCTATGCAGTAAGCTGGTAGCCTCTCTTCTTTTCTAGCAAAATTAGCACCTCATGAGGCACAAACATGGCGATGGGCTGTCCCAGGGTTAAACTTACTTGCAGAATTTCACAGGTGGCAGTCACTGCCCAGATATAAGGAATCCGTTCTTTAGTTATTTGATTCAAATGTTTAGAAAAATAGGCTGTAGGTTGTGAGGTGTCCCCCAACATTTGGAATAGCATTCATAGCCCTCTGTTCTGCTCTTTGTACATAACGCTTGAATGACTTCTGAGGATTTGGCAGTATCAGAGCCAGGGCTGCCCCTAGATTTTCTTTAATAGTGTCAAATGTCTATTGGCATTCTGCCATCCAGTGCAGGGTTTGAAAATCTAATCTTTTTAAGGCTTCACGGAGGGGCTTGGCCATAAGTGTGAAGTTGGGGATCCAAATTTGGCAAAAGCCTGCCATACCCAAGAATTCCCACAGTTGCCTCCTGTTTTCAGGGTACTTTATGGCTGCTATTGCCTGTTTCCTGTCTGAAATCAGGCTTCTTTTTCCCTGTTTTAATGGAAACCCTAGATATGTCACTTTCTGTTTATAGATTTGGGCCTTCTGAGGAGACATTTTATGTCTGCATTGTGCCAGGTGGTTTAAAACCAAGATGGTGCTGGCCAGGCATTTATCATAGCTTGAGTTTGCTAGCAGCAAGTCATCTATATACTGTAGCAGACTTCCTCATCTAATTGCAATGTTTTTGTATTTCACCAAAAAGGGTGGGCAAGTTTTTAAAACCTTTAAGTAACACTGTCCAACAGTGCTGAAAAGTTACTTTTGTTTCTGGGTCTTGCCATTCAAAGATAAATAGCAGTTGGGGCTTTACTTCAAATGGGATACAAAGAAGGCATCCTTTAAGTCCATTTCTGAAAACGATCCATAGTTTCTGGGAATGGAAGTCAGTAGGTTGTATGTGTTAAGCACAGTCAGATGAATATACTGGTTATAATTTCATTAATAACTCTTAAATTCTGTACAACAGGGTATTCATTCAAGTGGGGATTTTTCACAGGCAGGATAGGAGTGTTATATGGAGATCTGCCGGGGTGAATCAGTCCATTTTTAAAGAAATTTTTGCAATTCAGGCTGAATCCCACTGAAAGATTCTCATTTCAATGGAGATTGTTTTTATCCAAGGTATTTTAATTCCTTCTTTTATCTCTATATGTACAGGCAGCACATTCTTAGCTTGGCCAAGGATCCTGTCTGCCAATACACAGTTACTCACTCGTTTGTTGCTTTCCAAAGTAATGGTTTCTTCTCTTTGTTGGAGTTAGTGAGTAGTGTCTGCAGCTGCAGTGCTTGTTTCAGTGGGCCCTGTAGGCGTAATTGCTGCTTTTCTGGGGGAAAAAGTCACTTGCGCATTTAATTTACAAAGCAAGTTTCATTCCAGCAATGGGATAGGGAATTCTAGCATAGAAAGGAAGCTGTGCCTCAGCTCCAAAGACCCTAGTGAGCATTCTAATGCTACTAGAGTAGCATTGAAAGAAAACCTTTTGCTGCATTCTACTTGCAACCCTCATCAAGAGTACTGTCATTTTTGGGCTTTTTGCTTCTGGCACGTTTAAAATCGAATAATGTGTGCTCATATTGACAAGAAAAACAATCAGCTTGTGTCCCACTGTCCTTTTACCCAGGGATCCTGTGGGGAAATTTTTACTGGCTCTGAAAGATTTAGAGGCACTGTCATTAATTATTGGAAGCATAGTACTCTTCTATCATCTACTTCAAACTTCATTCTTAGCAACCCCTTCTTTTGTCCTTTCCTTAGTTTGGGGGCAGTCAGATCTTTAGTGGCCTCCTTCCTTACAGTAGGCACATTGGTTGCTACCCAAGGCCATGCTTTGACCACCTCACCTCCCTCTTTTGGCATGAGTTTTTCTCCAAAGTTTCTAAATTTACTGTGTCTAGCTTTAGCCTTTTAGTTTCCCTAGTATTGTATATCCGGAAGGCGATATCAACCAACTGGGAGAGTGATATGTCTTGGATGTCCTCTCCAGATCTCATGCTGAGATGTAATCCCCAGTGCTGGAGATGGGGCCTGTTGGGAGGTGCTTTGGTCATAGGAGCAAATCCCTCATGGCTTGGTGCTATACTTGTGGTAGAGAATCAGTTCTCACATGATCTTGTTTAAAGTATGTGGCACCTACCACCTCTCACTTGCTCCTGCTTTCACTGTGTTGATGTGTCTGCTCCTGCTTCACCTTCTGCCATGAGTGAAAGCCCCTTGAGGCCTCCCCAGAAGCCAAGAAAATGCCTGTGCCATGCTTGTACAGCCTAGAGAAGTGTGAGCCAATTAAATCTCTTTTTTTTTTAAATATAAATTACCCAGTCTCAGGTATTCTTTCATAAAGGTGCAAGAGCAACCTAATGCAAAGGGTTTGTACCAAGTGCCCTGTCTTGTTTCCCTGGTTTCCTCTTTATGACAGAGGCACTCTGTTAAATGAAGGTCATGTTTATCATCCTCAAATTTTTGAGATCCTCTTAGTTTATATCTATATATAATATCTGTATATTTATTTGTAAGCTTTGTCAGTGTGCTCTAAGAAATCAGAAGGGTCTTCATCTTTTGGATAGCTGCCTGAATTTTATTCAAATTATTCCATTTTGACAACTCTTTTTTAAGTCCTTCCAGGATACATGTCTTACAGTCCCCAGCGGGACCATATCCCCATTTTTGGGGTTTCAACTGGGATCCACAAATGGAGTTGTCCAAGTGGGGCTGGGAATTCTGTTGGAATTTTTCCGATGAAGGTGCTGAGCCTCCTTATTTACCTTATCTATCACCAGCCTTCTCTCATCCACAGTCAAAAGTCTGTTTAACAGGGGCTGTACAGGTGGGCTGGTGGGTAGCAAAGATAGAGGCAAAGAGATTAGTTCTGTGGGTCATCTCAAAAGGGTGGATAGGAGCTTTTCCAATTAAGCAAGTCAGATGTAGAAAACAGACTATCATTTCAATAATTTGCAGCAGGCTGCCCTGTTTTTTGTGGGTGGGCATTGTTTCATTGGATATTGCCCTGCCCTAGTAACAGTAAGGCCACTGGGTGCCCTGTCAGGTATTGGGGCAGAAGAACATTCTAATCCCTTAATTCTATTGAGTTGAGGCTGTTGCCCCTTCTTCCCAGTCCAGGGCTTCCAATGGTGACACTGAGGCAGCTTAGGCTGGAGTAGCTACCTAAGTGGCTTGGGCTGGAGGAAGGGCATTTAAGGCATTTAAGAGGCCCATCTCCTCATTCTTTTCTTCCTGATCTCTGTGTCTGGCTTGGAAAGGGCTTTATTCTCGTCTCTTTTTATAGCTACTGCCACCCCTAATGACCTGAGTCCTGGTTATGCAATAGCATGAAAACCTCTACGTAAGGTATTTCTCCCCATTTCTCAAACCTCTGACAGAACAGCTCCAATTGTAATAGGGCATAACGTTGAAGTCTTTAGTTTAGAGGCAAATATGCATCATCATCCAGTCTATACAAAGGCCAGGTGGTGTTATAATAAGAAATCATTTTCTTTTTAGTCATAGGCTTATTCCTATAGGCCTTCCATTTGGCCAGGATATGCCCCAGGGGGTTTTTTAGTTGGAGTGGAAACTTTGCCACCAATTTTGTCTCTATATTGGGTTCTTCCTCGATCAAAGGCCCAGGGGCTGGATGAACTCCTCTAGTCTGGAACTCATTGTGTATATAATGCCATTCGCAGTCTCAGTGAGCATGCTTGTATACGCTTTGTCACATGGCCACAACAGCCAAAGATTTCAAAGAGAGAATTCCTTAAGTAGGCCAGTGGTTGGCAATGGTCTGCACAGCCCTTCCTAATACTTCAATCTTATACCAAGTCCAAGTATGTGGGAGTGGAGCAGGGTACAGGGTTTCTGTGTCTTGTTCTGATGGCTATCTTGAATTATTGTCCAACTGGAGTGTGGGCTGGCAACATCTTGACAATCGCCAGGTTGTAGATTAATTCTTATACCTGGGCAATCCCAGTGAAATGAGACAGAGTGACAACAGATAAAGTGACAAATTAAGCAAATAAAAAGAAAATGGGTTAGAATGAGGATCATGCAGGGACTGGACCCAGGTAGTATTGATCATGTTTTCTTACATAAACTAACACAGGGAGCAACCAACTGGATTCCAGGTTCATCTAGATTGCCTGCAGAAAAGCTCACACATTTCCTCTTCCTCTCCCACCAACTGTAACACAAGTGTGGGGAATACTTTGAAGTCCTCAAAAGGGTAACAAAGTCAGGAGCCAGGATGGTGAGACCTGTTCTTCTCCTAAAAAGGAGAGGCATGAACTACCTTGCTGCTTTCAGAAAATCAGGCTTGTTTCAGCTGGTGGGACCTGAACCTGCAGATGGGATAAAGACCATACCAATCACTTTTACAGTAAGAAATTGAAACAGACACAAATATAAATGTGGACACAACCACAATTGAATGCAAATAGACAGAGTACTCCTAAATCAATTCCCACAAAGGGAAAAATTGAGTGGGAAATTCTAAAATCTTGTCTCAAGGCCAAAAAGCATGACAGATGACTCATGCAAGGTCCAAGTGGCATATAAGCCAAAAATGGCTCTATGAATGACCCATGCTAGTCCAGACAGCATGGAAAGTCCATGTGGCAGAGACAGAGGATTTCTAGGTGCACTGATTGACTTACCAAGCCTTGAAGCCCATTAATTTCCCAGATGTCACTCTCCCTGCACCAGCACAGCATTGCATGCAGCTGACGCCACTGGGGGTGGGGTGAAGGAGGAAGAGGGAAAGATACCCAAGACAAAAACATCTTGGTAGCTGCTGAGGGGATGCCTGAATTTTCAGCCACAGAATTAGCTAGCTATGAACAGCTGGAATTTATGAGTAACGGTCACTCTGCCTGGTAGTGTGAGTGGGTAAGCCTTGGCACACTGCCATAGCCAGTTGCTCTGCTTGTTGGAAACCAGACAGACAGTTTTTCACACGGGGAGGCTAAACCATCTGAATGCACTACTCCTCACACAGAGTACCAAATTTGTAGTTGAACTCAGCTGTGGCTGCTTGCTGCTTGAAATGCAAAATATACAAATTGAGGTTTGGTGAAAGCAACGCAACTTTATTCAAATGCTAGCAATTGGAAAATGACCAGGCTTATGCCATTTACATTGTTTTTAAAATTGCAAAAAATAATTTCAAAATTGTAGGCAAGTGAGTCAGTTTAAGAAGAGAAATTTGGCATTAGAAGTATGTGGGAGTTGGGCAGGTTAAGAGTTTCTGTGTTTTGTTCCAGTGGCTATCCTGAGTTATTGTCTAACTAGAGTGTGGGCTGGCACCATCTTGACAATGGCCACATTGCAGATTAATTGCCTTGAGGTAATCCATAGCTGGGGAGACTTATGCTGCTTGGTCTTCCTGCCTGCTATATTTTGAGGTTATCCCCTAAAATTTCTGAGCAAGCACATATTTAAATAAGTTAGTGCAGTGCAAAGGAGTGCCTGGTGGGAAGGGAGGGGAACAAAGAGTTTCAAAGTACATTTTAAGTCTAAGATGAGAGAGAAGGAAAAACAAGGTTTAAAATAGATTTTAAAACCAAGCTGCTTGGTTGCAGAAATCCTCATGGCAAGATAAGCTGAACAAACTGAAAGTTAATAACTCTTTTAAGATTCTTCAGAGAATTGATATTACAAAGCAAATCACTGCCCCCAAAACAGGAGAGGCAAGCAAATGGAGGGAGTTTTATGAGTTGCAGAATATACTGCCAGATCTGATAGTAATGCTTAAAGGGTAATTGACTAATGGCTAAAAGACAGCCTAGATTAGCTTGGGAGAAGAAAACCTCCTGGAGGCCTGAGCTTTCTTTAATTTTGGGGAAGCAGAGTACACTTTTGTAAATTTTACCTCTAGGAACCCCATCAAGTTCTCAGAAGTATCCCCAGAACCCCAAAGACAACAGTGGAGGCAAAAACAAGGACACTAGAGGGAATGTAGCCTCTAACATGACAGGTATAGAAAATAACAAACAAAGACTAACTCCTAGACAGATAAACATAACACCTCACATTAAGGGCTTATGAAGATCGGAGAAAGAGCACCTCACTTTCTGAGAGGGGGAGAAAAATTGGAGTAATTTTGAAGGATATCTAGAGCACTTTGCTCTCCTTAACAAAGGACTTCCCTCGAGAGACACTATTTCACCAGAGCCTAACTCACTTGGGTTTTACCAGATCATAACTGACCCAGGGGAAGGGAAATATCAACTCCATCTCACTCCAGCTTCTGTCTCACCTAAGTGGGTGAAAATAGCTGAAAGGCACTTGTGAAGGTCGTAGCCAGGGTTGTAGGCTGTGTACAGACTGAGACCAAACATGGATTTTAGAATGCTTCTTTCCACTTCCCCACATACCTTACCACCACACCAATATGGTTCTTATATAATAACAAGGGATTACAATTTGCAGAAAGAACTGAAAGTCTCAGACCCTATTGAAGAAGAAGTCTCTGCAGAAACCCAAAGACAACAGTAGAGTCAAAAACAAGAACACTGGATGAAATTTAGCTTCTGACAGCATAGCTACAGCAAATGGTAGACATAGCCTAACTCTTAGCCATATTAATTAATACCTCACATTAAGGACTTGTTTATATCATTTATTTTTATCTGATATATTGTGTCTAGCTTTCTACAAAAAATGACAAGTGATACCAAAACAGCAAAAAAATAAATAAATAAATAAGGTGAAGAAATGAAAGAAGCATTAGAACAAGACTCAGATATGGTAGAGATTTTAGAATGATTAGACTGGGAATTTAAAATAGCTATGATTAACGTGCTATGGACACTAATGGGAAAAGTGGACAATATGCAAGAATGGATGGATGATAATAGGAGAGTACATTAGTCTGTTCTCACACTGCTGTAAAGATACTACCTGAGACTGGGTAATTTATAAACGACAGAGTTCAATTGACTCACAGTTTTGCATGTCTGGGGAGGTCTCAGGAAACTTATAATCATGGCAGAAAGGGAAACAGGTACCTTCTTCACATGGTGGTAGGACAGAGTTTAAGTATTGAAGGAGGAACTGTCAAACACTTAAAAAACCATCAGATCTCATAAGAACTCACTATCATGAGAACAGCATGGAAGAAACTTCCTTCATGATCTAATCACTTTTCTCCCTCAATATGTGGGTATTACAGGTCCCTCTCTTGCCAGGTAGGGATTACAATTCTAGATAAGATTTGGGTGGGGACACAGGACTGAACCCATATCATTTCACCCCTGCCCCTCACAAATCTCATGTTTTTTGCTTTTCAAAACCAATCATGCCTTCCCAACAGTCCCACAAAGTCTTATCTCATCCCAGCATTAACTCAAAAGTCCAAGTCCAAAGTCTCATTTGAGACAAGGCAAGTTCCTTCCACCTATAAACCTGTAAAATCAAAAGCAAGTTGGTTACTTCCTTGATAAAACAGGGGTATAGGCACTCGGTAAATGATCCCATTCTAAATGGGAGAAATTGGCCAGAACAAAGGGTCTACAGGCCTCATGGAAGTCCAAAATCCAACAGGGCAGTAATTAAATCTTAAAGTTCGAGAATGATCTCTTGACTCCATGTCTCATATCCAGGGAACACTGAATGAAGAGCCCACCCCTTCATTGAGTGTGCCCTGGATATGAGACATGGAGTCAAAGGAGATCCTTTTCGAGCTTTGAGATTTCTTTTTGTTTGAGCAGCTCCTTCATAGGCTGATATTGAATCCCTGTGGCTTTTCCAGGCACAAAATGAAAGCTGTTGATGGATCTACCATTCTGGTGTCTGAAGGACAGTGGCCCACTTCTCACAGCTCTACTAGGCAGTGCCCTAGTTGGGACTCATGTGGCAGCTCCAACACCTAATTTCTCTTCTGCTCTGCCCCAGCAGAGGGTCTCCGTGAGGGCTTCACCCCCACAGCAGACTTCTGCCTAGACATCTAGGCATTTCCATACATCTGAAATCTAGGTGGAAGTTGTCAAACCTCAATTACTGACTTATGTGTACTTGCAGGCCCAAAACCACATGTAAGCTGTCCAGATGTGGGGCTTGCGCCCTCTGAAGCAACTGCCTGAGTTATGCCTTGGCCCCTTTTAGCAGTAACCAGAGCTGAAGTGGCTGGGATGCAGGGCAACATGTCCCGAGGCTGCATGGTGTAGTGAGGGCCCTGGGCCTGGCCCATAAAACCATTTATTCTTGTAGACCTCCAGACCTGTAGTAGGAGAGTTTGCCACCAAGATCTCTAACCTGCCCTGGAAACATTTTCCCCATTGTCTTGGAGACTAAGATTCAGCTCCTTGTTACTTATGCAAATTTCTGCATCCTGCTTGACTTCTCCCCAGAAAATGGGTTTACCTTTTCTATCACATTGTCAGCCTGCACATTTTCCAAACTTTTATGCTCTGTTTCCATTTTACACATAAGATTCAATTTCAAGCCATCTCTTTGTGAATGCATAAAACTAAATGCTTTCACAAAAATCCAAGTTAGTCTTGAATGCCCTGATGCTTAGAAATTTCTTCCACTAGATACCCTAAATCATCTCTCTCAAGTTCAAAGTTCCACAGATCTTTAGGGCAGGGACAAAATACCACCAGTCTCTTTGCTGGTGGTATTTTGTCCCTGCCCTAAAGATCTGTGGAACTTTAGAAGCATAGCATTAGTCACCATTACTCCAGTTCCTGATAAGTTCCTCATCTCCATTTGAGACCACCTCAGCCTGGACTTCATGGTTCACATCACTATTCAACAAGTCTCTAGGAACATTCAACAAGTCTCTATGAAGCTCCAAACTTTCCAACATTTTCCTATCTTCTTCTGAGCCTTCCAAACTGTTCTAGTCTTTGCCCATTACCCACTTTCAAAGTTGCTTCCACATTTTCAAGTATCTTTAGAGTACCCAACTCTCTGCAGTACCAATTTACTGTATTAGTCCATTCTCACATTGCTATAAAGATACTACCTGAGAGTGGGTAATTGTCACGCGCCTCGGCCGGCAAGGACCACACGACCTCGATGGACTTGTTCTTATGACTTTATTAGTAACAAAGCAAGGGCTAGCTAGTTGGGTAGCCGTTCTTCTTCTTCTGGCGCTTCCGTGTGTGTCTGTGCCGAATCCCGAGAGAGCGTCTTCCGCAAGCCTCCCTCTTAAGTAGGGATCATTCTCCAATCCCGACCATCCACGTGGGGAGGTGCCATTGGTGCTCCTTCCCAGGGTCGCCGCCCGCAGGCCGCCTGATGGGCAGGTAG